>JABWIB010000950.1:34069-46463 GCA_016617825.1 Platyplectrum ornatum
CACTCATTAAATGCATGTTTTGTGAGTACACATGTAACAGATTTCTGCTGTGAGGGTCATTTATCTGTTGATTGGAAAGATTATCTTTCTGGTGTATGGCCAGCTTTAGTGGTTATGGCTTCAAAGATGAAAATCATTATAATTAACATTGTATAATTGGCCTGTATCAATTAAAACTATATACACAGGGTGGTGGTTGCTCAAATCAATTTGTAAGTTAGCTGCAGGTGCATGAAAGGCAGGGGTAACTCGAAAACAAGCAGGAGAAATGCCCCAGAATATATGCAGTAAAATAAAATGCAGAAACATCCGTTTACACATTGCAAGCATGTGAAAAAGCCCCCTGCCACGTCAAGGCTTTTCTGCTAAGGGGGTCCCAACTCTAAACAGAGTTAGGACCCCCTTAGCATTTTATTTTACTGATAGAATAGCATAATCGGTTACCGGTTAACTGCAGTGATGCTGGGGCATTTCTCCTGTTTGTTTTCTCTGTTAGAGTTACCCCCGCCTTTCATGCACCTGCAGCTAACTTACAAATTGATTTGAGCAACCACCACCCTGTGTATATATGTATGTATGTGTGTGGCTTCTCTGGGACCAGTAGCTGAGAGGGAGTGCTGGTTCACATGAGCCTTGTGGAGGCCTATGGGTGCCTCTAGGTGTGTTAGCTCTCAATTTGGAGACTCTCACTTTTAGAGTTAGGACCCCCTTAGCAGAAAAGCCTTGACGTGGCAGGGGGATTTTTCACATGCTTGCAAGAATGTGTATACTGCATTTTATTTTACAGATAGAATAGCATAATCAGTTAATGGTTAACTGCAGTGATGCTGGGGCATTTCTCCTGTTTGTTTTCTCAATTAAAACTATGTATTATGATGGCATGGAGTTATCTTGCTGACAGTTTTCTTCTGATTTGGCAATTGCTATCAGCTGTTTCAGTGGCAAAACAAAAATATTTCTATTTCTAGTAAGTACCATGTTGAGTTAGGGTTTGGCTACCGGGGTGAATGAAGTCAGTGGTGCACCTACGGAGGGATTCGTGATACCAGAAAACTCCCTTACAGTCATCGGATTAACTAAATTCCTAAAGTACTCTGTGATTGTTTGAAACTTGCATTTTATTCTCTGGCCACTAGTGGCCGCTCTACAGCCTTCTCTCTCCTCTCTATTACATGATCCAGGGACTGAGCAGATAAAAGGGCAGCCTGCTCTGTCTCAGTGTGTGCCAAAATCTTTGTTTCATGTGTCCCCATTGTCAGAAATATCAGTGCAGAATAAAATTCCTATCCGGACTGCTGCTGTCATTGTTATCTATGTCACACAGCTGTCTCGCTGCATGTATGATCTGTGCAGTTACTGATCTGTCAGTTTGTATAAGATTTTACCTAAAGGAAAATTGTATTTTACAATATATATATATATATAGTACTGATGTATGAAGAACATACTGAACATCCTATAGAGATGGGTAAATTTAAGGCATTATTAAGATTTATAATTATTCATGTAATACAGAAACCGTCCTTTAAATTTCTGCGTCCCTGGAAGAGTTAGGGTTAGGCTATGGATAGGAGGAGGGTAAGGTTAGACTGTGGAGAGTGTGGGATAGGGTTAGGCTGTAGGAAAGGAAAGGTTAGGGTTAAGCTAATGCAAAGGGAACATAAGTTTAGACTGTGGGGATCGTTAGGAATTAGGGTTAGGCTGCAGGAAGACTATGGCTAGACTGCGATGAGGGGAAGATTAGTTTTAGGCTCTGTGGAAGGGAAGGTTAGTATTACATTTTGGGGCATGTAAAACTGTGGGTAACATAGGGTTAGGGATAAACTGTGAAAACTGAATGTTTGGGAGAGGGCATTGGTAGACTGCGAGTAATGGATGGTTGGGGTAGGGTTAAGGTTAGGATGGGGATAGGATAGGTAGGGTTAAGATCAAAACGTACCTGTCTGCATGGATATCTATGGAGCTCCAGGAGGTACAGGCCTTCTGCTGTTAGGTAACAATGGGCATTTCCTAGTTGCAAGATGAGCTGTCACAATTCAGATCTTCAAAGCAGCAAAACAAAAGCTATATATAAAACATGGTCATTTGATATATTTTAAATTAATTATTAGAAATAAACACATTCATACAATTTATCATAATTATACAAAATAATTGGCATATTTATATATATATATATATATATATATATATATAAATAAAAATATATATATATTAATAAGTAACTAGTACTAATACAAGTATACAAGTCTACTGTTTGACATGATAAAGGACTCTTTATGCAGTCTTTATTATATGACATTGGGAAAGCGAAATGGAGATGTGAAACGGGTCAAGTAAAATATGCATGCCATCGCAAGTGTAAGTGTAGAAATAAATGAATAACAATGACAATAAGACTGTAAACACACAGTGGGAAGACGCAAACACAGTACACTAATATTCCATTCTGCATAAGGCTCATGCGGTTATGTTTCTGACAATCGTAGCATCTGTGAAAATAAAAAAAAAAACTAATGTCAGGAAAACACAATGCATAAATATTTTAGAAAAATAAATAAATTACGGATCACCCTTGATGTATTATTCTATTAACTGCCTCCCTCCATGGGTGCAGCGTTCCTCAGTGATTCCCCAGAAGATAAGAGGCTGCGCCCATGCTCTATGCATACTGAGCAGGGACTCTCAGTGGATGTACATACAATATGAATAGACACTGACATTTCATGTGTTTATGCGATACATAAGTAGGTCTGAAAGGACAAAGTAAAATTGTGTTGTTATAGATCACTGAGGCTCTAATAAATCATATTTTGAATTTTCGGGATGCAAGCTGAATTTTATCACTGTGATAATGATATTATGATAGAACGTATCGATCCTCGCCCGGTGGTATATATTTTTCTTTTTATTATTATTATTATTATTATTATTATTAATATTAATAAAGTGTCAATGCTGTATAATGGGGAATGCAGACAGAATAGATGGGGAAGAGGGGCCCTGCCTGCAAGCTTTCATTCTATAAGAGTTTGGGGATTAGATACTTAGGGACAACTACACATGCACTAGGGACTCATTGACACCTGTCAAATAACCTACCGGAATGTTTTTGGGGTGTAGGAGGAAACCAGAGGAAACTCACACAGACATGGGGAGAACATACAAACACAGTTAAGGTCCTGTCCAGGAATCGTACTTACAACCTTTGCTCTGCTAACCACTGAGCCACACTGCTCACCATATTCATTTGGAAGCATAAGAGCAGTTGTCACTCATGACAGGTCGGAACAGCCATGATCATAGCCATGACTCTTACAATTACAATTTTTGGCAATTTCTCCCCAAATCCTCCCCAAAAGCTTGAGGCAGTGATTTAATTTAATTAAGTCCGGAGTTATAACTGTCCTCAATCAGAGGGTGGATACTCAGGACCAGAGGTGGAACTAGATAGTCGTGGGCCCCGGTGGAAAAATATTCTTTGGGGCCCCATCCCTTCAAAAGACCGGACGCGCTGTTTTCCTAAATCTGGGTTCGTATATTGACTATATTGGTAGGTGCCCGGGGTGTGCGCTCGTCAAGTCTGTGGGTATTTACAGCCAGCATCACTTGACTCTTTCTGACCCAGCCGATATGCTCAGTCGATCAGCTGTCAGGAACATGACAGCTGAACGGCTGAGCTGAGAGTTTCAGGTGTCCCTGCAGGTCCCAGGAGCCACATGAGTTCTGATAACCCCATGGGCCCCTGGATCCTCATGGGCCGCGGAGCCTTGCATTGCTGCAATAGTGGTAGTTCCGCCTCTGCTCAGGACTCCCTGCGAAGGTCCACAATGTCTACAAAGTGCTGGCCGACCATCGTGGGACTTCTCAGGACAGTCAGTTCTGTGGTCGAAGTGGCCAGTCTCACAGCAAGGAGATGTGAGCTGTCTGCTATAACTCTAGACCACAGGATTACTTACAGTAGACAGAGCCCTATGACAGAGACTGACACTGAGATTCCATGTTGGACATCATCACTGCACAATCGCATATCAATGCTGCATTACAAAAACGTTTGCCGGAGGATAAAACTTATATTAGTGCTTTTATTTTGGCAGCACTCTCAGACTGTGGTCTCAGCATAATAGAAGAACTATGAGATCCCAAGATTTGCAATAACAAAGATGCTTTTTAATGGGCTGGTTCTGTGTTTTATTATCCTGAGAGACACCAACAGTGGTGCACATATTGCCTAAAGACACTCCTCAGCTTCCCCGGAATATTTGCCTTCTGCGTTGGCAGGCATATAACTTGCATCATGTTCATTCAGATGCCGTCCAATCGCAGGCACAATATTGTGGATGTCAGGCACGCAAACTTTTCTCATTTGTAGGGGCTACCAAAAAGAGCACAGCTGTGACAGTGATGCTGTGATGCTTGAGGTGTCAGCCATGAATGTAAAATCTGCTCTTCTGCTATTATGTAGTCAATCATGACGGCAATCTCTCCAGCATTCCCGCTGACAGATCATTACCTGTAACAGTGCAATAAATACATAATAGCAACAAGGCTGCGTACACATAAAGCTACATATGTGGTGACCTCGATAGCGAGCTTTGCTGTGACTCAGGGTTAGTAGTTTTAAATTGGATTTTAATTTATTTCAGCTCATCCATAAACCCTAGCATCTACCTTGATCAGAACTGGCCACTCAATGGTTGTCAAGTTGTTGTGAGGCTCCCAGAATGCTTTTCAAGGCCTCACTTATACCTGTATATGTTGCCCATAGCATCCAGATTTTATCTCTCAATTTCCCATTACCTGCTTTTGGGGGACTGTCCTGCCATCCCTCCCGCCTCCCAGTTTGTCCCGCTAAAGGGACAAACATTCTTTTTCATTTGTATAACACATTAGCCGCGGCATCAAAAAGGGGCGGTGCTTGGTCGGGAAGGGGAGGATCCGATGCACGTGGGGGCGGAGTAATTGTGTGTTGGGCGGGGCTTATGTGTCCCACGCTCCGGACTCTGTATGTTGGGAGGTATGCATACAAGATTGGTTGCTATGGGCAACATTTCCACCCTTCCTTTCCCACAATTTAGTGAATCTAGTCTGGAGTTTGCTGGGGGTTTAGTAGGGTGATGGAAAATAGTTACTTGTTTTTTCTTTGCGTCTTGTTTTGAGTGTTATTAAGTGTAATCAAACACATCAGCTTATAATTTACCTTTACGCGGATAATGTTTATTACACTCAATTAACTTTCATAAACATTTTCGGATTTCATAATTAGTCCTGGATATATAAACATTAAGTCTATTTACTAACTATAGCATAATTAGATGAAATTGGTATCACAGTATTTTAAGTAATCGGTATAAAAGGATATTTGGAATTTTTTTGCAAAGTTTAATGCTTTTATTACAATGGTCATTGTGTGACTGGGGTATTTCCATTGTATTGGCACACCACTAATTATTGAAACCTACATAACATATCTAACATATCTAAAGACTGGGGACCAGATCCAGAGCTCAGGACATACTCTTCTTGAACATTGGTTATCAAAATGTTTACATCAGTCTTTGAATTGAACCAAGTTAAAGTTTACAACATTAGGTTTATTAACACATGGCCACAGACTCTCCTGGAATTTCCATGAGACAAGATTTGACTCATTTAATGGAGATCACTTCTTTCAGCCCCAAACTTTACTTACTTGATATCAAATCTCACCCACTCATAGTATGAAGCTGCCATCCAGGGGTGGGGGATTCTTGTTTGATTTGCATTAACAATGCCCTCTGTCCCAGCCCCATGCTGCCGGCCTCCATGTAGCATCAGTCAGCATCCCTATATTAACATGACATAAATGGTAAATAGTCATTGCAAAATAATAGACTTAACATGTGGGCTTTTCTACTGTTATTTGCCCCAGAACAACCCTTGAACCTCCGATGATGGCGTCATGGAGGCAGCAGGAGAGACAATTAAATTTTGATGTGAATCAGGTGTTTTGGGGCCAACATGTCTAAGGCCAACTTGGAGGTGGATGACCCCATGGTGTGGAGCCTAGGAGGCCAGAGGTCATTGTCCTTCCAGAAAATTGGAGAAACAGGAGCTGCTCATATGAATAAGAAGCTCTTTGGGGACCGGATAGAGTCATGGCAGGAGTGGCCGGTCATGAAAAAACACAGAGAAAGCCACAACTCATTGTCGAAGCAGAGGATCGGGGGCTGGGGTCCTTGATTGGGTAACCCATAAGGCTGGTGACTCCTAAATTTAGATCCTTTCCCAATACCTTTTCCCAGAAAGAGTCTCATACCCCTAAACTCCACAAGAAGTCTGAGGCCCGTAAAAGTATAGATGGTCAGTCTAAACTATGGTTCTGGAACGTATGTTAGTCAGTTGGAGTGGTTGTCATGTACCCAGGATGGTGGAAGGAATGTACCCTCTGAGACTGAAAGTAGTGTAGAAAAAGTATTGCTATTAGGGTAAGGGTTGTAAGCTTAGCCCTGTCCAGGGTAAATTTGTTAGGAAAGAGGGAATGTGTATTGTCTATTGCATAACTGTGTATTCGTGGTCTGTTGGTTAGACTGCTTCCGAGGCTGAACACTCGCCAGGAAGATGAAGAGCTCATTGTACTACAGCCATTGACTGGTTCAAATGTGAACCTTTTAATGTTGAGAGGCCATAATTCTATACAGCCGCTGAATAACAGGGATTGCCCTCGCAGTCAATTAAATCTGTTGAACCGGCAATTTATTATGCTTCTTATTGTATAGCCCCTTAAGGTAATGAGATTATGTTCCTGGTGGGAGGAGTGGTAGTTGGAAAGAGAGAACCATTAGGCAGGACAGACATGGGTGGGTGAAAATTGGGCCCCTGTTACAAATAGTTGCCGATCCTTTGTTTTGGACTTGTTATCAAGTGCTTCCATGACAGACTTGACAAGCTGAAAGCAAATACAGTACCGTACTGAAGGAGACGCCACTCGGGAGATATCGGCAGTCAAACGTTTATGTCGACATTGATAGGTACAAATCTCAGTCAAGGACACTGAGATCCCCTTGACCTGCAAGCTCCATTGCTCATTCATATTTTCCACATTTAGAATTTTCTGGAGCCATAAGCTCAGGCATTGCTTCATTGTGTGGCACAGGCTTAATAGTTATGTTACTGTGTGCTTTGACTTGGAGCTAATACCTTGTAAGTAGTATTGCCTGTAAAGGTGGCCATTCAAATATTGTAACAAAGTTGAATATTTCAGTCGTGAGTCAAAAACTCGTTGCCATGGATGGTCACGATTTGTGCTTATTACTAACGTTCTCGTCACTGCACTAGTGACAAATGTATCATTCTGATTGATTATCGTCTTGGGGGTCCTTTGTTTTGCCGTGGACGGCAAAGACCGACCAATGTTTTCCATATTTCAAGAACGAATTTCGTGCCGTGTATGCGGACCATTTTTTACCACTAAATTCGTTACGTTATGTAGCTGGTTTTTTTGGACTGATATTCACGACATGTACGGTGGCGATATTAACACGTTCGTCAAGGGAAAAATCTTCTGCAAAATCGTTCCTAAACATACCATAAATGTCCAGCTTAAGTCCTCTATAATTAATGAGTCTGAATAAGACCAACTGTATTTATAATGTTGATATATTCTACATTAACTGAGTTCATGTTCCAAAATTTCTTCTTGCTTGTGATTCTTTTATACATCTTATTGTAAACACACAGATGGATCTGTGGAACGGAAGAGAGGGTAGGTGGAGAGAAAATATAAATTTGGTAAAACAAACAGTATGGGGCACACAGAGCAGAATTTGTTGGAGAAACATAATTTACAATGAATGCAGACATCTGCCCGGGGCTAACCGTATCTGTGGTATACTTGTTTACATCTAGTTTTCATTAAGTGACCCACAGTACAAATATGATTCAATACAAAAATGATACTACAAATTAATCAAAGAAGACAAGACGCTTTCCGACATCCAAACCACGATAAGTATTGATTCAAGTTAGGTTACTTTATTACATTACTATATTATTAAAAGGATTTAAAAGGCATCATCTAATCCATTGATGGGGAATAGCCTCGACAAACTTCAACCTGTTACCTCTTCTTCCTGTTTAACCCTCTGATTTATTTTTTTCAGATCTCTGATTTAATTCCTAATATTTAGCTGCCAGGTTTCTTCTATGGTCTCAGGTGAAGGTCAAACCAGTGAATTGAACTACACGACTAGATGAAAAAAGAGAACATACCTATGGTCCAAGTCCTTGCAACATGTGGGTGGGATTCGGGCATGATTCATGTAAATCACACCAGAACAGAAAACACATGCAATGGACTTGACATCATAAAGCCCCTCCCCTTTAATATGCCCCACCTCCTCCTGACCTGATTGCGGGAGAGATGTCCTGTATATGCTTCATATCCCACTAATAAATTGCCACTTTGACCACTATATTGGGCATATTCATTTGGCAGTACCAAATAGTCACAGTCACCTAACTAGAAATGGAATGATATATTTTTGAAAAAAAAAAAAATGTTTGGTTTATTGTTTCTATGACTTAAATGCTTCTTCTCGAAGCATTTTCAGTTAAAGGAATGTTGTAATCTTCATTACATTTACTCTTTGTAGAACTCTGTTTTAATGCAAACCATTTCAGATTTTAGGTCTATAGAATACAATATTGTCACACTGTATATTCTTCACAATTAAAATGATTAACACCATCAAAATGAATGATCTGCCATGAAAAGATTGGACGTACGCAAAAGATAGTAAAGCTGGCCATACACTATAAGATAAATTGTTGCAATCAAAAGATTTTTCAAGAGTGGGTAAAACCATGATGAATTGCAGGGGAGGTAAAATGAATGTCAGTGTGTGCATGCAGAGAGAATACTTTATTGTTGCATGTTGCACACAGATACTGACCAGCGTTACTGTTACACTGTTATTAGATTTGTGCTGGAAATATCATCTCTCACCTGTAATACTGATTGCAATTAATTCAATAAATCTTACCATTGGAACAATTTATCTTATAGTGTATGTCCAGCTTAACATTTATTTAGTTTAATTATTCTGACTTAAAATTGAATTCATATGAATAATAATGGATGAAACATGGTTAACAAGTTTTTGAAGAGCTGTAATAGGAACTTTTGTATGTTGTGGATGAGGGTGTCTATTATATAGATATGATATAATATTTTATGTCTTTTTTATATGTTGCAAAAAGTTTCAGAATTGCCGTTGTGTTTGCATCTCAACGGGGCCACCAGGACTGAAGTCCTAAACTCAGCTTGAGTGGGGAGGCCACTGATGTCTTTTCCTTCCAGCTGCACACATCATATCGTCCCAGACCCCACAATTTCTGGTGGCCAACCCACGTCTTGGTCTCATTGACACATTCTGTTTTATCCGTCCAGGCCTTGAATGTGAATTCACAAAGTTATTAGGCAGAGATGGTCAACTTGTGATACTCCAGGTTTTGTGAAACTACAACTCCCAGCTCATGCCAAAGACATCAGCATTGCTGGCAAAGCATGATGGAACTTGTAGTTTGGAAACATCTGTATCATCACAGGTTGACCATCAGGGATATAAGGCATCCTGTTAGGAAAACCTCTTACTGGTGATAAATACATGGCATTAATCTGCTCACACAAACTGTGAAAAAGAGATACAGGAAAATTAATGAGAATAAAAACAGCAAACTTCACTTTGCTATTAATACAAAAAGTCAAAAAGGAGGAAAAAAGAGACTGGATGACAAATAACATGAGTAGAATCATAATTATTTGAATAAATGAATAGTGAAATGAATGGATGATTGGAAAAAGACCTATGTTTAAACAGAAAACTACAAAGTGAATCACCATGATCATTCATTATAAGAAATATAATTATCATTAGACCAGCAGTGTTAAGATAAATGGTTGTCAGAGGTATTGGATGAGATGTACTGTAACACCTCCCTTACCAGGGCAATTAAACAGCCTGATCTCCCAGTAAGACTTTCAAAGCTGTATCAGGCTACGGAAATCATTTGCATTATGTCATTTTTCCACATTGAAGACATATAAAGGTGAATGTTCTCTGCTGATAAGCAACATATCAGCTCTCCAATAATTTTGCCAGGTGCTGTATTTTTATATTTTTTAATAGATAAAACATATAATTAAAATGCATTACCATCACACCCCCATGTTTCATTCTAACAAATATTTCCTTTTACATGAAGTTTGTAAGCTGGGTACAGTAAATGAAGAACATGGAATCGCAGAGCTTGGGAGAGGACACCCAGATGACTTTACATGTCAAGTGTTTTTACTGTTCTATAGTCTAAAGCATAAGTTCCCACGGGGGGGGTCAAAGTGGTAGTGCATAAAATTTAAATTGGGGTCTACATGAGCAGATCCCATTAGACTATATTAGGTGCTATGTACTGTATTTTGGTGTGCAACATTCTTGTGTAAGTTATAAAATTATTGGTATCATTTTATGGTGAATGTCACTGTGTTGTAAATCGACAATTTGTCATTTCTCATTACCGAACTTTCCGAACTGAACCGAACACATCGCACTTGTTTAGACTTGTATAAAAGCACATAAGGACTGATCTAGATTGATATTTTGACAGGGCCGTTCCTAGCGTTCATACAGCAAACAGGCGATGAGGAAGAGATAGGATGTTCCGACACAGAGGAAGAGATAGGATGTTCCGACACAGAAGAATTACCGTCTGAAGAACTGTTGAATCCCCATGGTCAAGAGGTAAGATTGGGTTTCTCCAACCCAACCCTTAGCCTAATTCTCACTCTCACTTTTCCTTTCCATTACCCTAACCCTCCCCTCCTCACAGCCTAACCCTAACCCTAACCTATATATATATAATACTGTTATGGTATTATTATTTATGAACAGGTATATAGAGCCATGGTATTAGACTTGAGCTGGAAACATCATCTTTCAACTG
The DNA here is from genome assembly GCA_016617825.1 of Platyplectrum ornatum. Classification (NCBI taxonomy): domain Eukaryota; kingdom Metazoa; phylum Chordata; class Amphibia; order Anura; family Limnodynastidae; genus Platyplectrum; species Platyplectrum ornatum. The sequence continues at coordinate 45,050 of JABWIB010000950.1, forward strand.
CAGGGGAGGGCTGACTTGGGTGGCAGGGGGGCATTTGCTCCCTGGGGCATTATTTCTGGAACTCTTTTGGGGTCGCTGGCTCTGTGCATAGGGCTGCCAGCTGAGGGTACGGCAAAGATCACAGTCACTCTTTGTGAACCAGCACCCCAGCCAGCAACAGCAAATCAGTGAAATGCTGACTGCCATTCTCTGCATAGAGGCTTGTGGGGAGACAGCGCAGCACCACAGGAGGGCTAAGTTACCATTTAGATGATTCTTTTTTTTAGTAGGTGTGGGCAGGTGCGCCCCACCAGACTAAAAGTCCAACCCCTGCTCAACGGTGGTCTGGATCCAGTCCTATTGGAGATCAGGGCTGATACATAAGGAAAAGTGCTATAAATCAGGCAATGGATAGGGGAGGAGCAGGGGAGGAAGACCCAGAAGAGCAAACATTGAAGGATGTGAAGCAAAACTGTGACCTTTAGATTTAGCAGTGATTAAATCATTGATCGCCCTGGTCAGTGACGTTTCAAGGGATAGTTGGGCTGAAGAGGATCCAGAATATTGCAGATCGCAATCCTGGTTCTGCCTGGGTACAGATTAGGACAAAGAGTTATGAACCTGCTGGTGCCTTTGCTCAACTCCTCTTTACCCAGGAACGCATATGCCCATCTTGCTCGTATAAAGGCTCGTATCTCCGCGTGTCACAAAAGAAAGAAATTGAAAAATGCAAATGACAGAGAATAATTACCATTCTATTAATAAATTATAATCTAAACACGAATCACACAATTGCACCGCTAGCTTTCCCATCTCACTGTACAATCTTAGAACAATTACACTGTCAATGTAATGCGGAGCATTTTAGGACATTTTTAATGATATCTTCAATCTGCTGAAGATGAAGAATAGATATTCCTCAGATGTTACAGAACATTAGAGACAAAAGAATTTAAAGGTAAATTCTACCCAAAGCGCAGAATGGCTTTATATAGGTGTCTTCATCACCTGTACTTGCATGCAGGTCTGTGGCTTCACTCCTCTCTCCATCTCCTAGCGGGTACAAGCCCTCAGTACAAAGACTCCCTTAAATGTACGCGTTGATCTGCTTCATAAGCAATTAAAGTCTTCCCCTCTGGGTTATTAGCTTGCCTAATCGCCATTTTAATTACCTACCCTGGCAGGCATGGAAACCTGTGAAAATGCCAGCCAGGGGCATAACTTAAGGGGGTGCAATGGGTGAAGTTGATATGGGGCCCAGCGACTGGTATGGGACCCACTAGCCACCACACTCACATTACATACATACATTGAGGAGAAGACTATTGTAGAAGAAGTCTTTTGGATTCAGGCACAATTTCAGGAAAATTGCCTGTAGGTCTGTGAGTGTGGCTGCATGGCTATATATATATATATATATATATATATATATATA
>JABWIB010000950.1:49108-67072 GCA_016617825.1 Platyplectrum ornatum
GTTTATTTAACCATTTATTTAACCACTTATTTAACTGTTTTTTACGAGCTTGTGGCTATATGCTCTATTGATGTGAAGGGGTGACTGAGGTCATCATTAAGATTGAGGTTTAAACTGCCATAGTTATCAACATCACGGGAGTTTAAGATACTGTATGTGTGGAAACTGGTACGGAACTCATCCAAACGTTTTGAGTAATAACATTGTGATAGCAACTTATGTTTTGAAGATTTGCATGTGTCTAGTATAAGGGTAATTGATAGGCACCGTATCACACCTCAACCTTTATTGCTTTTTATTGTTTTAAAGTAGGGGTACCTACTGTGGGGATAGAGTGGCCCCTTTTGTTGGTGTGTGGCAGTCCTTTCGAGCGCTAAGGACTATATTCTTTTCTTTGTTTAATTTGTAAGATAGGTTAAGAGACAAGTTTCCCTCTAGGGGCGAGATTCATGTGATTTCCTGTCCAGACCTGGCGTGAGGATGGAGGATACCTACATTAGATCTAGAAGTTCCTATGGGCTGTAAAATCTGGCCACAATCCAGAGTAACACGATTCCAGGTTCTGACCTTTGGGCTTAAATTTACTAAGCGGTGAGATTGCAGTGAGATTGAAAAGTGGGGATGTTGCCCATAGCAACCAATCAGCTCTCAGTTTCATTTTACATACTGGAGAATGTGATCTCGAATCTGGGCAACATCCCCAATTTCAATTTCACTGATGGTGTGAAGCCTATCTCATCATTCTTCCAAAAGACAGCAAGTCATGACAGGACAGTGGCCTTTAATACTGTGCCCAGGGCTCAGATTAAGGATTTTGAGGACCCTAGAAACTAACATGTTGGCCCTTATATGCCCCCAGTCCTTCTATGTGCCCCTGTATGAATGGCCCCCCATAGTCACATCCCTATGCTCCTTCTTTATCCCCAAGAAGGTCCTTAATGTCCTTATCCCCCCTCCCCCGTATCTATTCTAAATAATTAAAATTATTTCTTACCTGCAACCAGCATTCTCTCCACTCTCCTCTGTGGAGCCATCACGTGCGTGTCATGCTGCCATGGCAAGCATACAGAGTATTTGTATGTGCTGTTAAAATGTAATAAATCTTGTGGGGCCTCCCATATGTGTTTGGGCTCTCGTGTGAGTGAGTGCCTATGGACCAAGATGGAACTACACCAAATATACATAAAGGGACCTATTCACATTCAATTATTACCCCCCATAGGATTTCACACAATACAGGTTTTTTTTTTTATTTACATTTAATGAACAGTGCGCACCGTCGAATGGACACAATATACTGCATCTATAACAATCTTCAAACTTTATAATGCTGAGCGCATATTTCCTTAATCAAAGCTAATGTCTCTCTGCTGGACTCTTCATTATCATTTTAATGATAAAAGTGCACACTGGAGGTGTTATGTTACATACATTGAGACAGATTACATTAATTACACCTGCCCTTAGTCAGGGATCTTCAGAATTACTAATAATATACTGTAACTTTATTATTTTACAATCATTATTTCTGCCCAGTAACCATGTGTTTTGATGTTTAAGTGTTTTCACGGAGCAATAAACACAAACAGACAGATATGAAAGAATATTAACATGAGGCTTTCAGTGTAGTCCCGGGAATTCCCAAATATAAGATGGTGTTTTTCATTGTGGCTCAGTGAGTAACACCTGTGCCTCACAGCGTTGAGGTTGTAGTTCAGTTACTGGACAGGGCCTTATCCATACCTCCCAACCATGCGATTGTGGCAAATTTTATATCTTAATAAAATATAACCAAAAATGATCAATTCCTTCCAGTTTGTCCCCTGGTAGTTCTTCCCAACTTCCAGTTTGTCCCAACTCCGCCCCAGCCCCGCCCCAACTCCGCCCAGTCCCTCTCCTGCACGCCTAAACCCCGCCTATCCGTGGCGATTGTGGAGAAACAAAAAAAAACCCAGTTTCCTACCAGAGGAAGGGACAGTGGGAGAGGCCCGCTTTTGGGACAGTTGGGGGGGTATGGATTACAGGGAGACTAAAAAGTGTGGATGTTGCCCATAGCAACTAATTAAATTAATTTTACAGAGTGGAGAATGTGAGCTCCTATGGGCAACATCCCCACTTTTCAATCTCCCTGGTTATTAAATTTAGGCCCATGTCTGCCTGATTTACTTACAGTGGACTTTAATTATCACTGGGCATCAGGTCACTGATAAGTCTTACTAAAAGGTCATGTAGACTTACCAGTAACCCTTTCTCTGCCGAGCACGGCACCCTCTTCACATTGTGATATCTTATGCAGACTTTCCCTTTACTGATGTTATCTGACAGTTGTCCACTGCTACCTAAATATCAGAGAGACTCCCTGAAAAGAGCACAAGGCCCCATAGGGCTGCAGTGCAATAAACTGCAGGCAGGGGCACCCGGGACACAACAGGAAGATGAGGGGTTAAATGAACGGGGATGGCAAGGGTGGGGTGGAGATGTAGATTTAATTAAGTTATTTGGGGTTAATGGGAGAGTGAGGGGCCTAGGTTGGCAGAGTTTATTTAGGCTGCCTGTTACCACAAGGCAGCAGCCCTTTTGGGTGAAGATTTTAGCAGTCCAGGTCGTATAGCACTCCGTCAATTTTTTTTTTTTTGCTGTGTTCACTTACTTGCTTTTCTCTATTCTCTCTTTCACTATCTGCTTCCTTCTGTCTCTCCCTCTGTGTCTGTCTCCCTGTTAGTCTACCCTTTACCCAGCTAAAGACTGCAGGTTTCCACCACCCGCTGCCTTCAGGGCCCAACCCCGCCCTGTTACGCAAGGCGCCATCACCAATTAAGCTGGCTAACTTGATTCCCTGGTTAGAAATGTACCTACTGTCTGTTGTGAGTTTTCTTAGAAATGGTTTTTCAGTTTGGTTTCCGTTGTAAGGCAGGTAAGTTCTGTGTCCCCACGCAATCTCGGCAAGATGCTTTCCTGGGGTCCTTCTCCAGAAGGTCATGGATGAAGTTGGAAAAGGTAGGATCATCGGTCCGTTCCAGGCACTGCCGGTGGACAGCTTGGTCATCTCTCCGGTTGGGGTTGTGCCCAAGAAGAAGCCAGGTAAATTTGGCTCATTCAGCATCTCTCCTTTCCGGAGGGGGGTTCGTGAATGATGACATTGACCAGGACCAGTGCAGGGTCGTCTACCAGTCGTTCGAGGAGGCTTTGGGTATGGTTCGCTCTTGTGGCAGTGGCACATTGATGACTAAGCTGGATTACGAGTCGGCCTTCCGGCTCGTTCCGCTGCACCCTGATTACTCACTCATCGAGCTGCCTGGAGGCTCTGCAGGCTGCCCAAACCCTGTTTCGCCACTTCGGTGTACCGGTTGCTGACGACAAGACTGAGGGTCCCTCCAGCTGTATGTCCTACCTGGAAATTGAGATCGACACGGTGGCTGGATCTGCAGGCTCCCGGCGGAAAAGGTGGATCGGCTCAGAAAGGAGCTCTCGGACGTCAGGACGCGACGGAAGGTGATCCTGAAGAGGGTACAGTCCCTTCTCGGTCTGCTTAACGGCTTGCAGGGTCATTCATATGGGTAAGGTTTTTTGCAGGCATCTGCAGAGGATGACGACGGGCGTGCGGCTGTCCCATCATTTTGTGACAGTTTCACAGGCTTTTCGCGATTACATGGATATCTGGCTGACCTTCTTGGAGGATTTCAACGGGACGTGCGTTTGGCAGGTGCCCTCAGCTTCCTCCAACGTTGCACACTGATGCGTTGGGTTCGGTAGGTTTCGGTGCTTTCTTTCAGGGCGAATGGTGCGCGGGCTGCTGGAGTGGGCTCAGGTGGGTCTGACGGCTAACTTGCTGGTCCTGGAGCTGTTCCCCATTGTTGTAGCAGTGGAGCTGTGTGCGCTCGCTTTGCGGGATCGCAGCATATTTTTTCTGGTGCAACAATTTGGGGGTGGTCCAGGCCATCAATGGCCAAAGGTCGTCCTGTCCCCCGGCGATCAGCCTGTTGCGTTTTCTGATCCTTAAATGTTTGCACTTTAACATCACCTTTCACGCTAGACATGTCCCGGGGGTTGATAATGGTGTGGCCGGTGCATTGTCCAGGGCCAAATGGGCAAGGTTTAGGGAATTGGCGCTGGAGGCTTCGGTAACGGGTTTAACATGTCCTGTGTATCTTTGGCAGCTCATGTATCCAGCCTGAGGTCCCTGGCCTCAGGGTTTATCAGCGTGCTTGGTCCGAGTGGGTCCGTTACATGCAGCAGCACCGTGGTGGTGGTTAGTCCGGACCTGATTTGCTTTTAGGTTGGATTTGGCAAGAGTACGCTTCAGGTAGGTCCCGGGCCAGCATGGCGTCTTGCCTGGTGGGTGTGGCCCATTTTTCCTTGCTGGAGGGTCTCGGACTTCATGTGTCACCCGCTGGTATGGAAGGTTATGAAGGGGTGGGGCCGTAGTCGGCCGATTGCCGCAGATAGCAGGAGACCCATTGACTTGCAGCCAAGATGTATGGGACCCACTCGTGCCGGATTGGCGCCTCCACCTCCGCCGCCCTGGCAGCAAGGTCGCCCAGGGCCATCAAGGCACTGGGACGGTGGAGGTCGGGGCGTACCGGAAGTATATCAGACCTCAGCGTTAAGCCTTGCTTGTGATGTGTTTGCCTTGTGTCGTTTGTCCGGGCTCACTGGTGCCTAGGATTAGCCACTTCCCTTCAGGGGGCACGGGGGGATTTTCTTCCTTTTTTATCCTCCCAGTAAGGTCTTGAGCAACTACTGGCCTTGGAGGTTTCTCCAGTGCTAAGGTAAGCTAAGTGTTAAGTTAGGATAGGTTAAGTTAGGATAGGTTAAGTGTTGGGGGTCAGCAGAATTGGTTTGGCGCAAGCGTGTTCATTTTTAGGTAACGGAGGTATGGACGGTCTGAGAACAGCACAACCCTGAGGGCGTGGGCATTAACCCTAGCGGTTGGGCTTGTGGGTGACCACCTTTCAGGTTCCGGGGTGGTCAGGAGGTAAAGGGTCGAGTGCTGTCATAGGACCGGGAAGGGGAGAGGTCAGAGCGGGGCTGACCTACTGGCAAGAGTGTATTTCTGCTGACCTCCAATTGTGATTTTAAGCTGCTAGTGGGCCACCTTGTTTGTTTCATCGGTTAGGTAGATTGGTTAATAATAATTTCAATAATAAAAGACTTTAGTTCAAATTAATAGTCTAATCATTAAATCATCCCAATTATAATCCCCCTATAAATAAATTTGTGTTCCCTTTTAAAATCCAGCCATGGTTGTCGGTGTCTTTATTTTAGTGTTAAGTAGTGGTATGTATGTCTGCCTGGTGTGTCAAGGGTGTGCTGTGCCGTTTGCAGTTTAATGGGGTGAGGTTTTGCCAATCTCCCTGATGCTCATTGAGTTGAAGACGTCATTACCTATGATGACAGAAGTTAGTGGATTTTCTATTCACATTCCAGATAATAAATACAGAACGTACAGAATGTATATAGTGCTAGACATGTGTGGCGCTATTCCCACACACCTTGATGGAGTTATCAGAATCTCGTGTTACCCTCAGACTGGCCGACATGTGATGTGGGTGATCGTCAGCAATACAAATGACGAACTAGGTAATCAATCAGCAGGGACAGGCTGGCAAATTTTGGCCTGGGGGGCAAGCCCACAGCAGTGGCCCATAAGTAACAGCCCATAAATTTTTGTATATATATATATACTGATCGACCGGCCCGGTGCCATCTGGCACCCTGGCACTCATGCCAGCCTGCCCCTGCCACTCAGATTTTGGAAAAGACAATCCTGGATGGATCGGTTTTGTTCTCCATCCATGGGTCTCGAATGTGCGTGCACACTGGAAAGATCCGACTGCTGCAGTGTCTTTTCTCCCACTCCCCGATATCCACATGACATAAAGGTCAGATTAGGAAAACACTCATTTTATAATGTCACTTATCTATAATTGCATAGCAAGCAGCCATAGATCTACCCAAATAGCATGACTGTACCATGTGCTCCTCACCAGCCCCCCCCCTCCTATAAATGGAGGAGTCACTCATTCCCCACATCCGACGCGTTCGTTTGTTGGTCTCCTACGATTGCTGACACGGGCAAATTTGCTTCCGTTCGTGTTCTTTGTAGCTCTAACGGAGCTGTCTAAATTCCCTTTGTTCTACAGAATAATAATCAGCTTCTTCATTCTGACATGAATATTAAAGGGAACATTTTGTATAGCTTTTCATCCTGGTTTCTAGCCGAGTGGCACAGCTGTGTAAAGTCATGCCATTAACCCTTGTGCTCCCTTAGGCAAATGCAGTGACAGCTACAGGTTCAAACTGCTGACATGCCGATAAATGATTAAATCCTGGAGGCTGGATTGTCACCTGAATCTCCGGTATTAATAACTGTACTGCATGTACAAGTCGCAGTCCTCCCCCTGTACGGGAAATTTTTCCCGGCATTTGAGCATTATGTAACATCACCCAAATCCCTCCCTTCCTCTCCGGCGAAGCCGCCATCGCTCTCATTCCGTCTCTTGTCCTCACCTGCTTGGACTACTGCAACATACTTCTCTGTGGTCGCCCAATAACTTGCCTCTCAACCCAACAATCTATACTCAATGCAGCAGCTGGACTCACCTGCTAGACCCTTCCTCACCCACTGCTCCTCCTATACCTCCCCTCTCTATCTCTATAATGGCTTCCTATCTCCTTCAGAATCCTCTTCAAACTCCTAACCACCACCAAGGGGACAAAACTTTTTTTTTATTTTGTTGTGGATGGGGCAAAAAGGGGCAAGTCGTGGGCGAAGCTGGGTGGGATGAGTATAGTGTATTTTTGTGTACATAACCAAAAATGTACGGAACTGCGGCTGCCCAGAAAGCAGATGCCAGTGAGGCGCTTCAGCAAGGGGAATGTTCGTGTAGTTAGCACCAGCTTCAAGGATCCTGACTGAGGGAAAGTACTCTGCTTAGTGTCTTTAATGTATGAACCCAGTCACATCACAGCTCTGTTGGACCCCCTCTACTGATTTCAACATGTACACCATATCCATATTGCCAATGGGATCAATGGGACTGTAGCCCCAGGCCTTCATTGTCTAAAAGGCCCATAGCACTGCAGCTAATGATAGCAGTGTGATGAAGTAGGGCCCATTGTGATTACGTGGCCCACGTATAACTGACCATCACACACCCACATATACCTGGTCGTTCCAATGGGCCTTTCATCATTTTCAACCTCCCAAGTGTCCCAACTCCAGGTGAACAATCCCTATTTCCAGTGACTGTGCGCTGTCACTCATGTCCTATACTTTGTCCCAAAAAGGTAACAATTAGTTTTTTTCTATATTTTAATTTTGCCTTTAATAGTCTGAAAAGGGGTGGAGTTTGGGCAGAGACCAGGTGAGAAAGGCGTGGCTTGTGTAATGAGGGGAGGGGCTTATTTATCTGCTTTCAATAGCTACAATTATGGATATGGGTACACTTTATTTCTAATATAACAGGGCTCGAAGTGAGGGGGTATACGGGGGTATGACATACCGGCACTTCTCCCACTGATGTAATGGAAACATTTCAAATCTCCATTGACTTCCATTATTTCCTATGTTTCCATACCACCACTTCTAAAAGTCCATACCCCCACTTCTAAATTTCCACTTCGACCACTGTAATATAACATATATGTACATGCATCCGCATGTACATATATGTATGGTATGGTATGGTAGCCTCACCGCTTCTCAAACACACCCACTTATGGTCACTCTTGGCAAAGTCTGACATGGGTTAACTATGAAAACCCATTCCCATCAATAAATGACTAGTAATGAGTCACTGGACAGTTTTCTAATAAGTCTTGCAGCTTAATGACCCGTGGTCTGATAAATTGTAGGTAGTGTAATATATTCAATGCCACTGATAAGGATGAATTGCTGGAGATCTATGCAGTTGTATAAAAGGATGTCGCAAACTGACAATGATACAAAAACAACTATGGGAAAGACTTCTCAATGGCTCTAAATACATACAATAAAACTATTTTAGAATATACATAAACTGAAACTTGTCAGTCTATAGAATGGGACTGCATAGCGTCTTGTGTTTTGGTAAGCAAGTTTTGATGTTTGCTTTTTTCCTGGGTAACTATTACTTTCCATATAAATACATTTCTGAATAAATATAACATAAATAATGTTTAGGATAATCATTAACAAATAATCCATGAAATAATATAGGGTTCCATATACTATACCAAATTCTTTGGTCGGTAATTATGGTGGCCAGGCTGGCTACATCGACCATAAGATATACAAAAACTTACCTGGCGGAAAGGTCCTGCGGGATTACCGCACACATCGATGCTCTTCACAGAGTTTCTAGTGTGGCGCATGCACAGTAAATCAATTCAGGGGCTTAAATTCACTAAGCAAGGGAATTGAAAAGTGGGGATGTTGCACATAGCAACCAATCAGATTCAATGTAAACTCGAATCTGATTGGTTTCTTAGGCAATTGGCTTTGCAAATGGAGAAATGAAAAATATAAACAAAATATTATAGTATAATTCAATAGCATATTGTATACTATAAATGTCCACATATTACGCCATATGACCATATAGTCAGGGCAGGGGCTACCATTATGCAATATTACCCAGTTGTCTTAAGTTCTGGGTTTGGGGTCCAGATTACAAGATAGTCATGCAGATCAGTATTATGTGGGGGGGGAACAAAGATTTATCCAAATCCAGTCGTCCATAAAGGGGATATTTTCCGATCATTAGGATCCATAACACATATTTTGCTGACCATTCATGTTCATGCGCAGTCTCACAAAATGTTAAAGTGATTTTCACTGCAATGTATTGATGACAGTGGCGACCCTTACTAATCCTGGTGTGAGCGGGTGAGCATTTAAATTTTACCGTATGGCTGTTCCCCGATACTCGATATATCCAGATTTCCAATGCACCTCACTTAAAGATGCATTGAAGATTCTATGGTATGGGTCTGTCCGTATAAGACTCTGAGGGCGATGCAATGTCACACGAAGATGGAAAAAAGCTGGTATTTATTATAGAAATATCATTTTTTTTAGGTCTATTCATTATTATTTCATTAATTTGAATTTTCCAATGAACTTTACTTCTACCTACCTACCCTTCTCGCCCTGAGGTGCCCACCGGCCTTGAGCATAAGCATAGCTGATACCTTGCAAAGCATGATGGAACTTGTAGTTTCCCAGCACCAGGAGGAGTCCCACACATTGCTGTGCCAGCTATAGAAACTCCAGCGGTGTACATGCAGTCATTGAATCCTTCTACCTCCAACACAGGACTGTAAGTAATTTAAGCGACAACGAATCGTGTTGTGTTATTACATTATGGATGATTTGTAATAGAATGGTTGCGTTGAGCACTCCTTAACAGGCAATACATGAAAATATTAAAGCGCATTCATATATCCCTCTCAACGGACTTTGACACGCGTAAACCGCACAATGTATTATTGCCATGAATTCCAGCACCATTAACAAAACCCTTGTTATTTCTCCATACACACAAATGAAGGAATATTACCATTAAAGACCAATTTTCTGCCAGTGACTCCCCTTCCCTATTACATTACCATGGAAACAGCAATTCTTACAGCAGCTGCATGGGAAAAAAAAAATCTTAAACCTGAAATATTTAAAGAAAAAAAAAATAAAACGCCAAAGATGAGAGCATCCGCCTCCCTTCCCGAGTGTCAGCATCCTCCCTCAAATGCTCGCTGTGATTGATTTTGGATTCCCTTTTAAATATTCTTTCCATTGAATCCCCCCCCCCCTTCTCGCGTACTCTTGTTTTAAGGAGTGAGGGTAAGAGACTAGGTGCTGTGTCGCTACAGAGGCGCATTGCTGTGCAGATCAGAAAAGAGACACTTGTACTCTTGATGGTATAATTCCTTCCCAATGACAGTTCTGTGTTTGCCTCCTCTGATAACAACAGCACTGGAAGAACAAGAGCGAGGTGCGGAAAGTGAGGTTAAAGATCCAGGACGAGGAAGAGCAGTGATGGAAGACTATCTGTCATGTCTGTAAATAAAAAATACGACTATAAATCAGCCCTGGCATTTAATGCACACAGGCCCACCTAGAGCTATCCACCAATCANACTGCTGATAGTTATCCTCTTTTTTTTTTTTTATAGTCGGCAGCCAGTCAATGAATGGCTGTTTGCATAGTGACTGGTGGATGGCTAAAGTTCTCTAGCACCAGATGATAGCAGCCCATCACGCCAGTGGCCCATCTGGCATTTGCCAGAAGTGCCAGATGGTCAGTCCGGCCCTGCCAGCAGCCATCCTGAATAAACCTTGACCTGCTTGTTATTCTTAAAATGAACTAAAGTGGCCGATTCAATGTTCCATAAAGACGGGAAAAGCTGGTCATGTGCTTTTCCCCGTCTCTTACGGTGCAGCACACTCGTGTCTCTATGAGACGCAAAGTAAGAAGACGCGACTTTTCTTCTTGCGCTATTTGCGTAAGGGGGGATTTTTTCATGTGAAGGACATGGAATCAGCCCCAAAATGCCCTGGGTTCTGAGTCAGATTAAGGCATCGGGGGCATGGAACACTTAAGACCAAGGGGTCCCCAGTCTGTCGGGGACCCCTATCTCTCCGTCGTCTGCCAAGGCTTCCAAGTGCAATACCACACTGCAATACCCCCCCCCACCAGGGACTCCAGATTTGCTGCGAGCCACGGTAATCCTCCCTTCTGGAAATGGGCTGTTTTTCCCTGTTTTCCATTCATTTAGTGCCAAGCGCTGTTTTAATCTGTCAACCTCTGACAGCTTGCTTCAAGTGCAGCAGATGTTCCTGCTATGGGTTCCCGCTTCTCTAGATCCCACAGCAGCTGCACCCTCTGGAGTAACACCCCTGACAGTGGACATACAACCCCAATTATCGGCCACTCACCAGACACTCCAAGCAATAATGATGCCTAATGACTGGAAAGATATTTCGTTGACCAAGAACATCATATATTGCGTGTCCACCATTGAAGTGATGACAGCTTTAATGAAATGTGGCAGATCACACATTGTGGCTCAAATGAAAAATACTCAAATACTGTGGGAATGGAAAAAAGTCAATCAGATTCTAGCGCTCATTTTTTTTTTACATACTAGAGAGTNTCAGCTAGAAGTTGATTGGTTGCTATGGGCAACATCTCCACCTTTTCATTCCTGCAGTTTAGTAAATCTAGCCCTGGATGTTCTACGTCTGAGTATCCTGACATTGAAGAGGAGTTTAATAAAGGTTCAAAAGAAAGGGGTAGAGCCCCAAGCAGGTAAACAGGAGCTACAAAACATGCTCCAAACCCGGTTCTGTATGGACTGGATCAAGAGGTTAAAAATAGGAAAACAAAAGGAAATTTACACCATTTACAACAAAGGAAATTTTATCAGTTTCAAACATTTATAAATGCCCCATTGAAATTCAACATGGTTTAGCACATGGGTTTTCCTATTATTATTATTATTATTATTATTATTAATAATAATAATAATCTTTCAATAGCCATTCAATGCGTATCATTGCACCGCAGACTTTCGCTCAAGTAGTTTATTTTTTATTATGCTTATTTATTAGGCACAATGAAAGTGTCCACCTCTCTATACAATGGGGAATACAGACAGAGACAGAAAGGCCAGAGAAGAGGGGCCCTGCCTGCAAGCTTACATTCTAACAGGAGCTACAGGATAAGTGTCTCAGTTGGCCCAGGCAGTGCAATACCTTTTGTGTTCAGTCAACAGTGTAAAGTAGAAGTGATTGCAAACAACTGTACGTATAAACAATTTAATTCATTCATTAAACTGCATTATACCAGAAGATATCGGATGGCAATAATATAGAATACCATGCACATTTCTCCTCACTCAAACCATAGGGACAGCATGGATTAACCGAGGGAGGTTACATACTGTACCTTCCAACATCGGCATTGAAAAAACCAAATAGGAACTGATTCTTCACACCACAAAAGCTTCACCCACATCCTGCCCCCTTTAAAAGGTAGTTTGTACTACTATGTCCCCTTATCAGGACAAAGTGCAGGTGGGACAGCGGGACAGTCATCCAAATCCGGGACTGCCCTGCTCAAATCAGAACTAAATTTACTAAGCAGGGATGTCAAATTAAACTGAGAGCTTTAATCTGATCGGTTGCTACTTTTCAATATCCCTGCTTAGCATATTAGTCCAATAAGACCAGCAGAGATTGCCCAGCCCACTCTATACCTTCAAAGATACCAGAGCTCAGCATGAGGAACCTGTGTGAGGGCCAGCTGCAATGAACCTTTTTGGAACCTCTGGGTTATTCATCAGTTGCTCCTCTTTCTCATCTTTCTTTCTTTCCGTTTAAATTAAAAAAAATGAATTGAATGTTTTGTCAATAAAACTGGAATTTGATGCCAGGGCCAGACTGGAACTAAAAATCAGCCCTAGCATTTATTGCACACAGGCCCAACCCCGCCCATGGACCGCCTAAGCCCCGCCCCTTTCAGCTTTCACTGATCGTTATCAGTGAAATTTATTTTAGAAAAACCCTACCAGTTTGTCCCGATTAGGGGCAGGTGGGACAGCAGGACAGTCCCCCAAAACCCGGGACTGTCCTATTAAATCGGGACATTTGGGGGGTATGATAAAATGTATTTCGAGTATACAGACACTATAAATGTCAGTGAACATAAAAAAACGTAACTACAAGAATTTTACAACTTGTGTGTTTCAAAATGAGCCATTAAATGTGTGCATTATATCCCCGCTACACATTTCTAATATAATCATTTGCATACTAAAAGAATTTTAAATAATACATTCTGATTTGTATGCTGCATAAGTACAAAGGAACAATGTAGGAGCTTTTATGAACATTTGGTAATTCGTGCCCAGCTCTCCCTCTTTTTGCCAGCAATGAAAGGGTTCGGAGAAATTTGTGTGGGTAACTTGTGGACCTGACTCACTTCGGAGAAAATTACAGCAATTTTCTGCTACAAAGCCGCCTGTGCTCTGTACCTAAGTCCTGTGCTGGGCTAATCTTTTATGTTCATAGATCATAGAGAGGCACAGTGCTAAACTTGTTCATGGTTCTGTTCTCCATCACATTTTACAGATCAAAATGAATAGGTTGCTTTCGTCTTGCACACAATGCGATTGAAAAACATATCTTGAGTGTGTATGGGTTCCTCCAGTCACTATCAGAATCAATCTATTATTAATAGGATTTAGCAATATGGGAAAACTTGCAATAACCACCTTCATGTAGAATATTCAAAACATAAAAAGTCTAGGTTTGCAGCAAAAGCAAAATTTTAACTCATCGGTGCCGGGAGGCATGACATCATAAAAAAAAATTAATAACCGGAGGGCGGACTTCACTACTCCGCTGCCCTCCTCGGTGGGTTTAAAGCTGAGTGACATCCCGTCACGTACCGGTGTGGCGTAATGACGTCACGACGCAGCGTCATTCTCTGACAGGGGGGCGCAGTGCTATGTCTGCATAAGGCGCCCGCAGACCTAGCACCGGCCCTGGGGGATGGAGGAGGAAAGTGGTGCTAGGGTGCCGGAGAGGCACATGGTAATTGGTAAGAAGGGAGGAAGAAGTGGTATGAAGAGCAGTGTTGCCAATCCGACCGGAATATCCGGGAGACTCCTGTAATTTGGTTTGTTCTCCCAGTATCCCACGAGAGTCATTAAATCTTCTGAGACCTGGGCTGAGGCAGTGATTTCATGAAAACCCAATTGGTACTATGGTGGGCGAAGCAGTGGATTGTGAGCCAATCTTGTGCTGTCCAAGAAACAGGACCTTGCCCAACCCTATTCTGCCGATCCACATAGACACAGAGAGAACATAGAAACTCCACACAGATAGGGCTTCATCCGTTGCTTGGTGATCAGATTGTAGAAAAATTGATTTTCTGGATCTAAACATAGTTTATGAAATTGCCACAAGTAAAACATTTATTGAGCGAGTAAATTGACGTAACTAAGACTTACAAAAAGAGCAATGCTACTAACACCAACAATTTCTTTTACTGTAAATACATTTATTTTTAAGAGAACGATATGTGAATCATCCTATTATCATGATTTGCAACTGACACAGTGGTTTTGTTTAGCTTCGTATTTGCCAGTGAAATGTTTTATCTTTTAGTCAGTAAATATTTGATATATGGCATTTTAAATACCGAATAGCCCTGTTATTTTACAAAGCTTAGAATACATATGTAAGAGAAACGGAATTAGTAAAATAAATGATTTATAACAGTTTAACTCTAAACTTATTGCACCTGATTCATGACACTGTGTCTGGATAACTGAAAGCAGGATTTGTGGTTCTAATAATGTGGAAACAGATTACCCTTACGGATAGGGGAGGCCACCAAAAGAAATTCTGGGCCTGTACAACAACTTCCTGAGGCCCCCTCTCACTGTAGATCGCTCTCAGTAAAGACACCATCAATCTAATCTATGGGCCCACTGGTTGCTCCGGGCCCAGGAAACCTGGATAGTACATATGGGAATTCACATTTATGGGTGGGGACAGTTGTACAGCATGGGCTGAGATGAGGACTGGGATGATTTAATTCTATACGACTTCCTAATGTATAGGTCTGTGTGCATGGGATATTAAGACCCTGTTTTACAAATGTGGGTAGTTGGCGTGAACAGCCCACCGGATAACAAACGGATGTAGACAACAGTGGATCAGTGCTGTCAGAGGACTGCACGACATCAGGAGTTTAATGACTTTAGCAGCAGCGACTGACGAGTTTTGTGAACCCCATCTCTTCCACGTTCCTACCATAATCCTCCTGTTCCCCACCCTAACCCTCCATTCCCCACAACCTGAACCCAACTCTTTCCATAGTCTAACCCTAACCTTCACCTCTGCCCAGCCTAACCCTAATCCTTCATTACCCACAGCCTAACCTCAACCTTCCCTCCCCCCAGCCTCCAACCCTCCTTACCCCACAGTCTAACCCTAGCCCCCCCTCATCTGCAGCCTGACCCCAACCTTCCCCAACCACAGCCTAACCCTAACTTTCCCAGGCTAACCCTAATTTTACCTTCTTCACTGTCTATCCCTAACCCTGCCCCGGCAGATGTTAGAGCTATGTATGAATAATGTAGTATGTCTTTCGACACCTGTCATCTGTATGTATTTCCAAAAAGGGACGACTGCAGGGGCAAATACATGCCCTACCTTACAAAGTATACACCAGAACTACTTAATGTGCATATATGTGAATTTACATACATACCACTTTCCCCCTCCCACGATGAATTTCCTTTGATTAACTTTTTGCGTCAGTAGATTTAACATTGGCAAAAATAGAATGATTGGCAGGGGAACCAGCCAGCAACTCGTTGCTTTCAATAGTAAAGCTAATAATTAGCTAGACAAATGGACTAAAATAATACAGGGAGCAAGTCAAGGCACAATCAATAGAGCACAAATAAAATAGACTGGACTATTCAACAAGAAATTATGCCAAGCCTCGAAATAGAAAAGGATATATAACAAGCCATTATCAAAGTAATTATAATTAGAAGGTATCTGAAATCTGTTAGGGGGCCATTCAGAGGATATACAATAACCAATTATTGGACACAAATAGCTATTAAGTGACAAGTCACATTGTTATGTTGAATTGATCTTCTATTTTATAGCTTAGTAATTCATTTTAAGTATATTTGTTTTAAATAGGTGCATCCAAATCAATATGTTTTGCCACTAAATTACAACCTTGCAATAAAAATAACAGCAAATGAAGTAAAAAGGCTGCTGTTCCAAATAATGTGTGACCAGGTGCTGAGAAATCCTGACTCGAGTTACTTTATCTGACTTAAATTATCTACACTGTCCTTCCCTTTTTTGTGGAAGCTAGGACTATACAGAAGCGCTCAACCAAGCTATTACTATACAATCTACATACCTCCCCTCTCACCATGTATATGGGATGTACTTTCCAGTTCATAAATTACATTTTAGAAATACTGATTTGAGCGTACATGAACAGAACATAATTTCCAATGAGAATGAACAGTCTGGGTTGTAGCTAACCTAATGCCAGGACAGTTCTCATAAGCATTTGAGCCCTTTGATGGAGCCTCATACTTGTCCTTTGCTATCCCACATACAGCTTATTTAAGACCAGTGGGTTGCCCATTTGCTGTCACATTCCTTGTGCCCATGGATGTTCCATCACTGAACAGATATACAGTAGTAACATGGTTGATGAGGTTGAAAAAAAAGACACTAGTCCAGTGGTTCTGAAGAAAGCTTTACATTCACTTTATCATCACTCTCCATGTAGCAGCTCGTTATTCTTCCCCATTCTCTTTAATTTTTTTCTATCCCCTTCATCATCCCTCCCTCCTCTTTATCCTCTCCCCCTCCCCATTTAACAGCTGCTGGACTCCTGTTGGCACCCGGAGCACACAATCTACCTTCACTGTCCTCTCTACTACCCTGGCTGGGATACCTGACTGTTTCTTACCATGTGCCACCATGGCATCCTGGTGAGAGCAGGGCCAGATTAACAATGGAGCTAATGGGAGCCTCAGGCCTCCATTGTCTCACCTACGCCTTACGCCTTCCCACACCAATGGGCCTCTCAGAATTTTCAGCGCCAGGCCCAAGTTGCTCTTAATCTGATCCTGATGAGAGCATTAGTTTGGGAACCACTGCACTAGTCTACCAAGTTAAAACTATGATGGGTTTATTGTGGTCATAATCCCAATTATCTTACAACATGATATGTAATTAGAAGAGTAGAAAAAAATCCACGGCAATAACTGACCGGTTCTCTGCCAGTTTTAAAGCTTCCATTAAATTTTCAATGTGTAGAGAAAGAGAGAGCCCTTCTTTGCTTGTTTATTTGTCACTATTAACAAATTGAAGATAAATATAAAGACCCTCCAAAAACATAACACTTGAATAAATGTATAGGATGTTCCACCAGATGGTTCATAATTACCTCCCTATGTAATATATACTGTATCTCTAACTACCCACAAGGAAATAAAAACATTAAGAAATCAGCAACGTTTATCGATCAGCATTTAGCCGTCAGCATTTAGTGTATTTATGAACTAAAAAATAGACCAACAAAAAAAAATCAGGAACATAAATAATAATTATCAGTTTATTTTTATATGTGGTGGAAATTAATCGAAGCCATGTGGCAAACGCGGGCAGTTTATTTTAGCAGATTTGGCTATATGTTATTATTTTATAACAAACGCGCCTTCCATTGGTTTATACTAGAAACTATTTTTTAACACAAATGTTTTTTATGTGTTACTCACACAATGCCTCTTGTTCCCCTTGTTAACACTAGGCTACAGATTATGCCATCATGACATTTTATCTCTTTGCTACAAAACAAACAATATAAATTGACTGTTCATTGTTGTGTTTTCCTGTGTGTAACTATGACCTGTATTATGCAAGGGAAAGAAAGAGGAGACACTTACATTAGTGTGTAATACATTTTTCTAGACAGTTGCCCTTTAATCCAGTTACAATCTCTTCAAAGAGCTGAAGGTAATTCAATAAACATAAAATGAAACTTTGGCGAGAAATCAAACTGGATGAATCTAGAGATAATGGCTGAGAAGCGCGTGCATTAATCTCCCAGTAATGACACCTTATGATTATCCGGGTTTGTATATACGCACACAGCCCATTGCAGGAGATCATGTCACATTGATAAAACAAATACATCGCTTTTTATGTTTGGTCGGCAAAAAAAAAGTTTTCCATTTCACTGAACTTTGCGCCATACTGGTAATGGAAGAATTGTATATTTATAAGAGGTTTGATATCTAAAGCTCAGAAACTAAAACTCCTCTATTGGGATATTTCTTTAGCCACTCATCATGCTTCTGAGCTCTCCCTGCACTTCTGGGAGACTCATGGATTTTGAGAGTTGCCAAATATCAACACTTTACACCC
>JABWIB010000950.1:69144-85548 GCA_016617825.1 Platyplectrum ornatum
TATATATATATATATATATATATATATATATATATATATATATATATAAAGTTTATTTTACCTGACATCACACCAAGGACAGGATCCAGCGAGCTCCGGACCACCCAGATGTGTGTGTTTCAGCTGTGGAGAGCACACAATATAGAGCGTCATACCGTTTCCTGAGCCGTAAGCGCTGGGGCTGCAGCTTCTATTGTCGCAGGTTCTGCGCTTTCAGCTCCTTGTTGTAGATTTTTTGTTATTGATGCCACTTGTGTTACGGCCAATGATGGTAACAACAGTGAATAAATTTTTTCTTATGTCAGGTTTCCAGCATTAAAAAGCCATTCACATAATTTTTTTATTATCAGAGCCCGTGGATAGTACCATGTCACTACTATGCCGGCATTTTATTAATGAAATTAGGGGATTTTTAAGCAGGGGGTGTGGCGCTAAGCTCCCCCCCTTCCCCCCTTGGATAAGCCCCTACCCGCAGAATCGCAATTATGTGAATAATGGCCTCCTGCAGTCTGGAGGGGGCATGGCTTATAGGAGGAGGCGGGCTTAGCAGGGGGAAGCTATAACTTAGAGCTGGATTCAGACTTAGGGGTATATTTACTAAGCAGTGAGATTGGAAAGTTGCCCCAATAGCAACCAATCAGATTCAAGCTCTCAGTTTCATTTTACACACTGGAGAATGTGAACTCAAATCCCCACTTTTCGATCTCACTGCAATCTCCCTGCTTAGTAAATTTAGGACTATATGAGGGATTGAGGGGGGACCCCCCTCTTTCTGTCATCTTTGAGGATCCCCTTGTCAAAAGTAATGACCCCACACACACACTGTAATCTCCCACTGCCATGGCCACTGAGGGGCTCCTGATTGGCCATGATAGTGGGGGTTGATTGGAGTGGATGGGTGAGGGGGCCATCCCTTAATCCAGCTCTGATCAGGTGGCCCGGGGAACTTTAGATCAGGGGCCCATCCTCTCTTTCTTCAAGGACCTCATCAATGCTTGTAATTGCTCTCCCCCCCACTTCAATCCCCCACTGCAGTGGCCAATCAGAAGCAGGTGCTCCTGATTGGATGCAACCCATCAAAATTGCCCCCCAACTGCAATCCCCCACTACCACAACCAATCAGATGGTGCCCCGTCAGTGGAATTTTCACAACTAATTCTTACATTATAACTATTCATTCATTCTCTGCAGCGAAACCTAAACCTCCTTTCCGCCTGCTTAACCCCAACCCTGCGTTCACTGCAGCTTAACCCTAACCCTCCATTTCCCTCAGCCTAACCCTGACCTTCCCCTTTCCGTTGCATGACCCTAACCCTCCCTTCCCCACAGCCTAACCCTCCATTCCCTGCTGCGTAACCCAAATCCTCCATTCCCCACAACTTAAACCTAACCCTCTATTCCCTGCAACCTAACCCAAACCCTCCATTCCCAGAAGCTTAACCCAAACCCTCCATTCCCAGAAGCTTAACCCAAACCCTCCATTCCCAGAAGCTTAACCCAAACACTTCATTCCCAGAAGCTTAACCCAAACACTTCATTCCCAGAAGCTTAACCCAAACACTTCATTCCCAGAAGCTTAACCCCAACTCTCCATTCCCCACAGCCTAACCCTAACTCTCCATTCCCCGCAGCCTAACCCTAAGTCTCCATTCCCCACAGCCTAACTCCAACCCTCTTCTCTCTGGGTTTTAACAATCCCTAGCACAGCCAGCAGCTGTCAGAGCTGTCAACGTTTGTAAAAATGCCAAAACTGCTCCGGCAGAAGACAAAAAAAAAGTACATATCCAGGAAACCACTCTGGTTACTCTGCCATCTGTCCATCTTTGCAGTTTGTCTCCCTAAGCTCAGGCCTATATGGATCACTGATATATTTTCCTAGCAATTGATTCCCGTTTATAGTATATAAAATATTAGAGTTTCATTTAGTAGAGGCGCAGGGGATAAATGCTAGGGGGATAAATGGGGATAAATGCTTCACGGATCACCCGTAAAGAGTAACAAACATACAGCATAATGCTCTCAGAACAGATTGAGGATGAAAAGCTAATGCAGGAAGAAAGGCTGTTACGCTGCCTCCAAGAAAATATGAAATTATTTTGTTATGGGAAAAGGCATTGTACTTTGTAATAGGTATAATAAAGACCGTACAGCGAGCCGATATCTCTGGATTGCAGGTAATTTAGTGGATGGAAGTAGCAGTAGACGAGACATTTTTTGCTGAAATGAAAGAAATAGTGAACATTAGACCTCATGATATTCTACGATCCTGAGTTCCTACAGTGAATATATATCAACAATACAATCTCTCAAAGCCAAAGAGGATTCGGTTACTTCCACAGACAACAGCTGTGGAAATAAAACCTGGGAGTCAATAAGAATCAATGCCTCCTGTAGCTTCATTCCCATTAAGACGGATCTGGTTTCAACAAACTCCAGCTTAAAATTGAAATGGGTAATGGGACGAACGGGACACTTGATAATAAAGGGATGTCATTCATTTCATTTGTGATTAGTAGATTCAAACTGGACACATAAAACATGAAATGAAGACAGCACTCGTTGCCATTTACTGATATATATATATAGTCAATCAACTCAAGCAAAATGTATACCGGTAATTGTGTTAAATATATTTATATGAAGTAGGCTTGAGAGAAAAAATAGGCGGTTTTTAATGTTTTATTCAGGTGGTGGTTACAGCTTGGCAACCATTCCCATGCCCGTGGCCAGTCATTTCCTAGTGATTAAAAATGGCAGTGGCAGTGGTAACATGTTGCCAACCATTCCCATGCATGTGGCCGGTCATTTCCTAGTGATTAAGAATGGCGGTGGTAAATGCTTGGCAACCATTCCCATGCCTGTCGCTGGTCATTTCCTACTGATTAGGAATAGCAGACGTAACTGCTTGGCAACCATTCCCTTGCCCGTGCCAGTCATTTCCTAGTGATTAAGAATTCACCTGCAGGGGATAAGACATACCTTTTGTAGATCCCCTTACTGTGTGCAGCCTCCTACCACTAAGGACCAGTGGCCCCTGTCCAGAGTGTAGCACCATTAAGTTGATAGAAGTGCTTCACTTACCCAGCCTGTCAGGGTCTACACTATGTCCTAAACCAACAACAAGGATGTAGTGTACTTACCGGTTAGAATGGTCCAGTTCTCTTAGCCAGTCTTTACGACTTTCTGATTTTATTATTACAATATTTATTAGTATTATGAATACAATTATAATTAGTAATGACTAATAAATAGAAAATAAGCTGAGATGGCTATATACAAGTGTGTCAGCAGTTTTGATTCAAATGAAAGTTGAGAAATGACCCATTATATCTATATATATATATATAGATATATACACACACAATTTTTTTTAGCTGGTATTTTACTAGTATTATTGAACAAGAATTTTATGCTTGAAATTTTATTTAATCTCTTTTTACAATCCATTCCCTCCCTGCAGCCTAATCCTAACCCATTCTATGATTATTCTCCTCTCTGCAGCCTAACCTGCATCCTCTACTTGTGTAGCGACATCTAACCTGTTTGCCCTATCCCTTCACCCATTCTATTAAATGATTAGGATCCAGGAGAGGGCCATAGTACTTCACCGGATCTTTTCTTTGCACCTGGAATGTACTTAAATCATATTGATCAATAACCAGCAAATCACCAGGTTAATACTGAGAAGATTTTAAAGTAAAGTATGGCAGTGTATGGCAGTGTATGGCAGTGTTTGATCTGGTAAAACCATCAAACTAGCAGGAGAAATGCCTTCATTACCAGCCCTGTTGCATGTTCACATGTTGTAATACATAAACATCCTAGTGATTGCCTCCGCTTACACAACTGGATCCAGAACTCAAACCCAACATCCGAAAGCTGCCTACAGAATCCAGGTGTTTTTCCCAATATTCTGTAACTGGTCTCCTTGCATACATAACTCAGTTCCATACACTAGGAGAGCCGTATGGGGGCCATTAATCCTAATCAGTGCAGGAAAAAAGGGGACAACATTGGGTAGTTACTCGCAGATTTGCTGTCAGACCAGGCGGGACCCTGAATCCGGTGCGATGACTAACAACCCATATATCAAATTCCTGTCTTTATAAGGTGCATTTTATAAATGCCAGGTAATAATATGTACCAAAGTCTAAACCTAAAATTATTTTATATTGTTCTTATTCTTTTCCTCAATTCTAATTGCCCAGTAAACCAAATCGATCCTATGCCATCATTTCTGGTTCTGACTCAGCGTCAGGCTTCAGTACTTGCGGCCACTTGTGTATCTCCACGCAGCGTTTAGCATGTCAGCTCTCTTGAAGGAAGTATCACTGTGCCATTTTCTTCATAGTCTTTTGAAAATTCCAATATTTAGCAGCCTCTATAAATGCCATCACAAACAAAAAAAAAAAACCAAAGGGTATTTTTTTTTTATTCTTCACATTCCGAATAGGCAGTACGTGCGATGAGAGCTTTCAATCTACTCTCCCATGGAACAGCGGGAGAAATGCCTTAGTTACCAGCCCTGTAATTTCATTTCTGCAATTACACTTGTCACCACTTCCGACGTGCCTGCATATAAATAGCCAATGTTATACACTTCTTTCCTTTCCCCTTTCTTTCTGCGTTTTCATTTTTTTCTCGTTCAATCTTCCGCTTTCTATTGTAAAGGCAGCCGCAGGCCTGAAGCACTTACACCATTACCGGTTACAATGCAAAGTTTTTCCTAACAGCATAAAGTTGGATTCTTTTGTTAAGGCGTTTTTTTTTTTTTTTTTTTTATACTTGCTAGATGTGCAAGCAGGACAAAATCCTAAACGCTCCTTTACTAGAATCAAAACATTGTTTATTACACTATTTATTGCTGATGAAGGAAAGACAAGAAGACACATGGGATAGAATCTAAATAGGACATTGTGAATATCAGCACGCAGCAAAAAAAAGCACAATAAGTACAGTAGTCTGCTTCATATACAAAATCAGCGGATAATAGACCTTTGTCAAGGCCACCATAGAAAGAGCAGAAGAAGCTTATATGGCCATGCTCCTCATATTATTATAATATTAGCTATTATTACAGATTGCATTGATATACAGGACCCGGGTAAGACTTAGGCAGAATAATAGTTTTCTGCATAGGAGGGACAGGATCCATATTTAGAACCGGTATGGATTCGGTCTAAGGTGTTTAGATTATTTTGCAAAAGCATGTAATGTAAATTTTAATTTGTGATTTGAATTTCTACATGCACTTCCCCCTGAACACCTAATAGTGCCAGAATTCAAATTTAACTCCTCCGCTCATAAAGCACATTTGTAAGTCAGTGTGAGAGGAGACAGATACTGCAGGGAGCACCACTGCTGTGGAGGCCTGGATTCAGTCCATAGTTTCTACTTTTAAATGTGTTTGCATCTCCAGCTAAGGATTCACAGTGCTCACTTATAGGTTGTATAGGGTGCACCCAGGGGAATTTCTGAGTGCCTGGAAACCTATCCCTGCATTTCTTGTAGTATGAAAGGGTGGTGATGGTGGCTTACAGTAATAGTAAGGCATTACTCTGTGCACATAATATGGTACTGTGTGTGTGTGTAATAATATTCCCAGATGTATTATTATTTACAGGAATTATTTTCCATTCCATGCAATACATTCACCCAATCTATTAAACTATTAGGATCCAGGAGAGGGACATCGTCCTTCACCTGTTCCTTTCTTTGCACCTGGAAAGTAATTAAATCACATTTATCAATAGCCAGCAAATACTAAAATCCCCAGATTGATACTGAAAATGTTTTCATAAAGTATGGCAGTGTTTCTTCTGGTAAAACCACCAAGGAAAAAACCACAGCAGGAGAAATGCCTTAATTACCAGTCCTGTTGCATGATCACATGTAGCATGTTGGTGAATATGCATTGAACCAATGGTCAAAGTGGACATTTAGTAGTGGAGGTATGGAAACACAGAATATAACAGAAGTCAATTGAGATTTGTAGTTTTTTAATTACATCAGTGGGAGAAGTGCCGGTATGGCATACCCCCGTATACACCCCCACTTCGAGCCCTGCATTGAACAAAGAATACACATACACAAGGATAACAAGTTTCATTAGAAGATAAAGAGATTTAAGCTTGCTTGACTCCAGAGCAGCCTTGTGAACTCTATCCTAATACTGAGAACATCCTAGTGACCGTCATCCAATAGAGAGGATCCTAATGACTGCAACTCACTATAGACTTCATTCCATCCAATTCAGATCTCTCACTAATACATAAACCATCCTTGTGATTGCCATCACTTACACATCCACATCCAGAACTCTGCTTTACACCTAATATTCTCTGACTGTTATCCTAGTGTACAAAACTTAGTTCCATACAGTAGGAGATCTGTATGGGGGACATTAAGTTCCTCGCGGATTCACTGTCAGAACCTCGTACAAGAGAGGGGAGTGACAGGAGTTCTGTGCAGAATACCAGACCTCTCACGGAGGTTTAGATCAAGTCCGCAATGAGCATCTAAGTAGCAACATCCTCCTTTACAGTCCGCATATTAGTTCTCTTCAAACAAGAAAAGGACCTTCAGAAAGGCCAACAGTAGACATTCCCAGTAAGGTCTGTGGCCCATTCAACCTCAATAATTCAATAGGTCTATTTTGAAAATGAAGAACTTATATAAAAGTTCTGCTACTGTATATGTTTCCCATTCTGTGTTATAAATTCACCCCTCTTACAACAATGGAAACAGCTTTCTTGAACACTATATCCAGCAACCGTTACTTCTTGTCCTTTGCTTTTTTTTGTTTGCGTCTTTCGGTCTCATAGCAATAACTTCTGTCTCTCAATATTTCTTCTCCTACAGAAAATCTGGCAGGCAAAAGGGATGATACTAGTCAAAGAAGATGGAAAAGTACAGAACTATAGTATTAATACTATTATTATAGATCATTTATGAGGCGCCACAATATTCTGCAATGTGTGAATCTAAGTGTATAATGCATAAAGCAACATGAAAAGCAAATAAATACAAAATACAGGACATTAAGCATAATATATAATTCATAACGTGCAAGGTTTAGAACAAATATGTAGCATAATATAAAATGTACAGAATAGTAAAGTATAATATACTGGTGTTATGTGAACACTTGTTATTAAATAATAAAGTGCTAATAAAAGAATGTGCAGATATAGGCAACAGCATAGGGGACCACACACCTGTCCCTAAATTCCATGGCTTAAGTTTACTAAGCAGGAAGGGGGAGGTACAGGAGGTCGAGAGCAAGGGTGCAGCCAGGGAGATGGGGGTAAAAGTTTGTGCTTTTAAAAATGTGTGTAATTCATTCTGTAGCCACTGGAGGTCACCCTACTTGTGTTCTGTTTTCCAGCCTCCTCCCTCTCCTCTCTCCTTCCTGTTCTTTAATCAGATGGGATGGCAACCTCTTTTGGCTGACTATCAGCTCATCTTTACCAGATTGCAGTGTAAGATTCGCTTTCATTCTCAACTATGTCACCTAACAGTCTTCCTGATTGTATGACTTGTAATGCTATTGACCCGTCATTCAGAATAAGAGTGACATAACTTGGCTGCATTTTTAAGACATGTCAACATATCATGAATTAAAAAAGGAACACTCGGGGAACTATGAGCTGCAATAGATCTACAATGAACAGTAACACCATAAAAACACATGTATGTATGTGTTTGTGTACAATTATAGGTGTAGTACCTATTGAAGATGATATTAAATGTATGGAATACTAGAGGGAATAACAGGTTCTTAATTTTAAAGAGTAGGAATGAGAATAACCCTCCCTCCCTGCAAGCTAACCCCAACCCTCAATTTCTGACAGCTTAACCCTAATGCTCCCTTCCCACAGTCTATCCCTCCATTCATTACCTGACAGCTGTCGTGTAATGAATGACAGAATTCTGAAATTCGAATAATGGAAAAACAACTTTGAAATAAGCACTATGTCAAAATATATACAGCCGACATTTAGCTGTCAGTTGCAGGAATATCGAAATCGTTTCAAAAGACGCGTCCATACTGTACAATTTGAATTCGTACCCATGACACTTGTTCCCATATCACTGTAATAAATGCAGCGGAATGATAAATGGTAGTAAAGTTTGGATTTTGCGGATCCAGGTCCATACTGAAATCACTCCACATACATAATTGCAATTTTGTTGAATTCCTTTTTAGAAGTCTTGATCCAGTTTAACATCACTAAGCTGCTTCTGAGTCATTTCTCAGCAGAGTACAGTTATGTAAAGATCATTATTATGAGCAATGGGAATTTGTGTAGGTAGGTGATAGCACCGTTGTTGTAGAATGTTAGTATATTTCCCTGTTTGGAATGTAATAGCTGGTGTCACTTGCCAGCAGAGATTCCCTCATTTCCTGCTCTCCGAGCAGAGGACATCCCCAACGCTTAGCAATCTGCTTGTGTTTTTCACAAAGGCAATTCCCTGTTTCTTCATCCCTGGGGAGACATTGAGCTGTATAGAATTCTATGCATTCTCATAGATAGTGATGAATAAAGCTCGCAGAGTCTATTCACATGGATTGCTGGTATAAATCGATGAACCAGCTGTTTGCTCACTCCAGGGCTGATTCTTGTTTTTCCATGTATTTTGGTGTTTTTAGCGTTTCAGATACTCAGAAGACGCAAATGAGTGAGTGACATTGTGAACAGTACACAATACAGGCATACAGGACTAACAGTAATTAATGTAATGGTGTCATTTATATAGAAAGAAGAATCCAAGACCAATGATTTGCCGCTGTGAACCCCCTGGTGTAAGTGCAATGTACCTGGAAGAACATGCTCAGGCTTCTCATACGAATGTGGAGAAGTGGGAAGCATTAGCATTATCTCTAATGCTTTCATCTGTTTTATAATGGAATTAATGACAGAATCTTGGAATTTTAGTTTCTATCTCCACAGCACACTCTTTTAACCTCCCTGCCCAGCTTGGCCCCTCTCCTCTCTCTCTTGCTCAATCTATATCCACTCTCTTGATTTACTATCACACTCTCTCTTTCCTTCTCTCTCTCTTTCTCTACCTCTTTTTCACTTCCCCCTCTGTCCCTGTTCTTCTTTACTCCTATTCTGCCTCTCTCTCTATACACTCCCTGTATTTCTCTCCATCTTCCCCCTCTCTTTCTCTGACTCTCTCTCTCCCTCTCTTTCACTACACTCCCTCTCTCTCCATTCTACGGCACTCTAGCACTCTTCTACTCCACTCTAGCACTCCCTCCCATCCACCAGTTCTCTCCCTCTCTCTCTATTTATCCCCATCCCATATTTCTGACTCTCTCTCTCTTTCCACTCTCTGGACTGGATCCAGGTCCCCATACGGGGGGGGGGGGGGGGTATTTAGTGAACTCACCTTTCACTGCCCTATATCAGTTGGAAAAGACCCCTACCTTCACTTAATTGTGTGGTTCAGTAGTCCCTGTGACCCCTGACCAAGCGATTTCTCCCTTTCTTCGCTNACCAGTCCCTGAAATTAAATCTTCCCACCTAGCATAATGTATGTGGGGACAGGACCATTCCAGGAGGCAGAACCTTAGATGTTTCACTCAAGCACATCTGGACCACACATGTGGATGGGACATAATGCAGGATCCGGCACTCTATGTCCATTTCTTTCTCTCCACCCTCATCCTGCTGTCTCTTTCTCTCTCCCTCCCTTTATTTTGTCCCTCTTTTCCCATGACTCTATTTCCACCTTCTTCCCTTTTTCTACCCCCATATCTCTTTCTCTCTATCCTCTGAGTCCCATTCTATCCACTCTCTTTGTATATCTCTATCTCTTACGCTCTCCCTCTCTATCCCCTTCCTCCCACGCTCTCTCATGTTCATTGATGTAATCTAAGTCGTTAGCAAAGTATATGCATGTATTCACAGCCCTAATAATCCATTCCATTATGAAGATCACAAGCATGAAAGTTTTTCTTTACGAAATAAAAAGTAAATAAACGGATGAAAAGAAATGCGAATTCACGAGGATGTATCACATCGTATTTTACACGGGATGAATTTTCTGTGTGTTCAGCGATGACTTAATGTTCATAATGTGCATAACGCATACAGGCCATTCACAGGGACAATGGACAAAGTTATCCTCACTGCGAAGAACTCAATGGAAGTGCCATATTTTCACAGCCTGCACTCTCAGATGTGAAGCAGTAATTAGAATTTGTTATGAATAGGTCTTTGATAATTATTCAACCTTGAAACCTCTTCTGTTACTGGGTTACTCGATGGAGATTTATTTTAAAGCAGAATGACGTTGTACCCTTAACAATAGCTTTAACAGACTGATATAACAAGAAATCCCCACAAGCTTTCTCAACTATGGAATTATTGTACGAGAGCATTGAGTTAATTGCAATTAATGGGAAAATATGTCCTCCGAGATATATGGATGACATATAGCTTGCAGATCACTTGCTATGGTATTTGCTTAATTTAGTGTGAAAATAATGAATGCGAAAAAAAACAATGAAATGGAAGTTAATGTAGAGAATCTTCTAACTTCCGCATGTAACAGTGCATTCCCCCTACATATGAAAGGGGCAGGGTCCACAAGAGGAATTCTGGGCCCCGGTACAACAACTTCTTGGGCCTTCCCACATAGCTGATTATTAACGATAAGCCAGTAAAGGGGTTTGTCTAAACCATTGGAGGTGTGACTGTGTTTCTTGCCTTCCAATATCTCCACTTGAGTGTCTCCAGCTTAAACATACTTTACTTACCTTTGCAGTGATCCCTCTGCTTTTCTCCTCTGCAACACTCTCTGCTGTGAATGGCGCTGACATGTCAGACTTGAGGAATCCTAGCTGACAGCGACTATGCTTTGGTTTTATAAACTTTCTGATGCTGCGCCAAGGCAATGGAAGTACGTCACTATCAGCCAGAATTAATAAATAGGAAATCAGCATCCGTGCAGGCCCCCCAGCCTGGGCCCAGGTAATTTGTACCTCCTTTACCTTCCCCTTTCGTTGCTCCTAGGAAGAGGTTTGTGAGTCCTGTTTGGAGTTTGTAGTTAGGGGTTAGGATTAGGTTTAGAATTGAGGTTAGGGATAGGGTTGGTTTAGTCCTTTCCCCACCTATGTGTTTAGTGTAATTGTAATATTGAGCACATTATAAGATTCTCATCTATCAGTTGTCAATATCACAATAAGTATGAAGTACTGAGATATGCAATGCACAAAAAATATTCTTATATTCTAAGCAGAATTGAAATCAGATAAAATAAAATATAAAAACGTATGATAAAAGCTGTGCACTGCCGACACAACATTCTGAAAGGTAAGTATACATTACATATATTGTCCAGTAGTCTTACCCTATCTAACGTGTATAATTGTAGTATACCCCAAGCCCTGCGGACAGTTCCCCTAACATACAGAACATAATTACTAGTNGATCCTTGTGTGCGTGGTTTTCCTCTGTGTGCCCCCATATCCCATAAACCATACCAGTAAAGTAGGTTAATTGGTAGTCGACTAACTTGCCCCTAATAGATGTGTAATTGCTATGTATCAAATCCCTTTTAGAATGTAAGCTTGCGAGCAGGGCCACTTTTCCATCCACCCTGTCTGTCTGTCTGTATGCCCCCACTGTACGGACCCTGTCCTATATGCTTTTCAATTAGTGGTCTTTGTATTCTCAAAGGAATTCACTCTAAAATAAAAATATTTGTGATGCCCATCCACACACGTCATGCATAGACATACGGTAATTGCCAGTAACACATTTTTTGGAGCGCCATCCGTGAGCTTCTGTTTAGTTGATAAGAATCGTTCTACATAACATAAATATTGCTAAACATAGCTTGTATGACTATCTCCTTTTTAGCAAAAACAATATTAAAATACACTTTTCATTTTCATATTCCATTAATAAAAAATAAGGGCCTCTGGTCGNGTGTTGGTCATGGTCATGTTGGATCAGCACAGTTGCTTTGTACTACAAGAAAACATGTATCTATGAATAAATACTTGAAAGGGATACAAAATCAAAGAGAAAATGCTATAAGTTCAAAGATTAGAGGTCTATCAAATATCATGATCCTGTCTCTGTGTTGGCTTTGATGCAGAAGTCTTCTTGGTCTCAGAGAGAAACAGAAAGAAAAAAAATCCATTATATTTGTTTTTAGTCATCAATGTGTGTCTTCTTCTTACAGGACTTTAATTTGTCATAATTACTACCCCGTTCACACAGAGGCCTATTCAGTGTGAACGGCGCTAAAATGACTACTAACTACCCTGGTTCAGTGTGAACGGTGTTGACCAGGGTAGTGTGTGAAATACCAGGGTAGTGTGTGAATTACCAGGGTAGTTTGTGAATTACCAGGGTAGTTTGTGAATTACCAGGGTAATTCAGCACTGTGAACAGGGTTAATTACCAGGGTAATTCAGATCTACAGCTGACAACCCTGCTCGTTAAAAACAGATTTACCAGGGTAGTCTGTGTGAACGAAGTATAAATGTAACTAACATTACCATTTACAAAACCAACTTGCTGTTCTTGTATCTATACTCAAATACGGAGTCTGGTGATGTTCTTGATTTCTCTTTTTTACACTGCAAAANCCATGTATCCTTATCTTCAACTGATGCAATCTAATGATACAGATTTAAATCAACGGGGTCAACAGGGAACGGGTGTGAATGGGGTATTACATAACGTTTTGTGGAAATTAGTTTAGATCAGGCCATTAGACCTTTTAGTGGGCCACTGCCATAGCATTGGGCTCTACCTGCTGACTAAGATAACAAGTCTGATGAGGAAGTGGAGAAAGTTGCTGAAAATGGTGGAGAAGTAATTAAGAGGCGTCCGAGAGACCGGACCACTCGAGGCTGTGCCCACATCCCAAAAACATACCAGTAGGTTAATTGGCAGTCGTTAAATTGTTCCTTTTACAGTAGGGATGGGGAAANGCNGTGTAAATGCAGCACTTTNCTCTTGCAAAGTATTCTCCCTTCATGTAAAGAGCAAAATGATTCTGGCTCCTTCTGAAGAGGTTTATATGGGCAGGAAAAAGGTGAAGTTTCCTCAAGAACACCGGGGAATTAACCCTTTCCAACCGCAAGCCTGTGGCTCACACTGCTAGAAATACTGTGTGATTAAATAAAACTGGGTCCATATACTTCCATTATGCCTTAAGGGTCTATTGACGCATTTATGCACTTATATATCCCATCAACGCATTTCTCCATTTTGTTGTAATGAAGTTCTTTAAGAAAAAAAAAGGAAAAGTNTCCAGGTTGGTCCTTATACCTGAAAGTAAATCTCTTCAACCTGCTACCTCTTATCTTAATGACTTTATCCATGTGTCCTCTTACATTTAATCCTCTTCAGTACACTTTCTCATGCTTTTAATCCTCTTCAATGCCCTTTCTCATCTCTGGCTTGCAAGGCCCTATTATTGGTTATGATGACATGTCTACGTTGCTCACACATTGCATGCAGATGAACACTATAAGAAAAACATTCCCTGCCTATGCAACGATAAATGTTTCTTTTCTGCTTCTAGGATGACTTAAACTAACATGAAATTTTACTCTAGTATATAGTACAAAGGTAGAAAGCAGTAGTAGCAAATCACTGGAGCCGTGTTATAGACTGCAGGTATATGTGGGTAAAAACGCTCATATACGCATTCACACAGAAAAACCCTGGTCTTTTTACTCCAATGCAATGTGAAAGGTCCAACTGGAAAATCCTGGGTCTTTTAACCCAGGATTTCAACCTGGGAATAAAGCAGGATTATTCACAGGTTATTCCTGACACAGGTTGCCCACAGTGTGAAAAGGACAACCTTGGCATTTCTAATAAATTGAAAATAAAAATGAAAAAAATATATAAATATATAAAAATTCAAAATAAATAATAAGATTTATACTCAGTGTCCTTAAAATTCAAATTCAAACCAGTCTGAACAGGTAACAGGTTCATTAGATGTTAGATGGTAAGTAACCAAGCAAAATCCTAGGTTTTTAAACCTAGGATATTGCCATGTTGGCAATGTGTTATGTATTGATCGTAACCTGCATGGTTTTATTTGTTCACTATAATACATTTTCTTTACTAGTTCCCCTTTCCCCATATACAGTAATCCAGATTAAGATCCTCTCCCTCATCACCTCATCTACCTTCTGCCTCTAAGGTTTAGATTTACTAAGCTTCACTTTATTATTACTTACTATAAAATGTCACATTGGAGTGCTTGGCGTGGAGTGCAGAATACTGCAGGGGAATGGAAGACATAAAGAAAGCAAGATTGATTGTCCTCCATTATGTTCCAATAGTCTCAGTGTCTTTTGACCATGTGTATACATTGGCCCTTTGGTGGTGTCATTATCGTCAACTGATTTACGGTAATGCAGTTACACTCAATAGAAAGAAATGTCTCATAAATGGCATTACCGAAGTCAAGAACCTGGATTTATAGACTGGAACCTCGAACCTGTGTCTCCAGGTCATAAAATGCCTCCAAAATGTGTCAGCAACAAAGTGTTTAATTGAACATGAAAAAGGCCGACATTGACCTCTATCCTCCCCACCATGATACCACATTAACACCATTTCATTTTATTTGTGACAAATGCAAACATATTAACCTTTTCTAGCCCCGAGTGGTGTTTATGAAAGGCTTCATGATAGCATATTGATTATACAATATATTTTAAACAAAGTGATTAATATAGTAGAACAATCATGTCAATTTAAATCATGTTTTACTCTTGTAATGGACAGCTGTAATCTCTGTTCTACTATGGGGTTTTTTAGTTTGTTATAATGTTATTTATTTAAATATATTGCTATTTAGTTTTTTTTTATCTATTAAACAAAAATATATTTTGAAATGTTAATATACTAATAATATATTATTCTATATGTTAATATATATAATCAATCCAAAAATTGAAATGGGGAAATGGTGAGCTGGGAAGGCACCAGAGAAGAGGTCTTTGAGAAATGGATGACCGAAATGCGTTAGCAGCATCTCTCCCGTTATAGCTTTGACATGGGAGGATATATCAGTTCTATCACAGTGACTCCCAGCTGTGTTGTACATCTCCAATGGATATCCAGTTACTATATTTATTTCCTATCATCAGTCATTTGTTTACGCCATGATATTGTATTTATTGTGTATTTATTGTTTGTTTCCAGTCTTTATGTCTTTATTTTTTATCATTGCTTTACTTTCTACATGGGGATTCCCTGTGACGGTGGTAAGGGAATGGAGGAAGCTGCTCATCAGGGATTATATAAGTATGTGGTTTTGGACTGAGAAGATTGGGTGATTTCATTGAATTGCATGTATTCTGGATTGGATCCTGATTGTTGCTTAATTTTCTGCATTCATCCGCACGCTACCTGTCACACCCCTCTCCTGTACGCACTTCTGACAATCAATACGCATCCATGATCTGACTGGCATGAACCTGGCTTGAACACTTGAGGATCTGCACAGAAGTACCTAATTTGCCCACCTCACTTCATCCGCATGCTTATACCCACCACAACTATGCAGATTTATGCCCTCAGTGCACGGATCTCGTCCACAAGAAGATCTGATTCTAGCCCAAGTCTATAGCATTGTAACAGTAATTAGTATCTGGGGTATATTTACTAAGCAGGGAATTTGCTGGGGAATTGAAAAGTGGGGAAGTTGCCCATAGCAACCAATCAGATTCGAGCTCTCAGTTTGATTTTACATACTGGAGAGTGTAAGCTCGAATCTGATTGGTTGCTATGGGCAACTTCCCCACTTTTCAATTCCCCAGCAAATTCCCTGCTTAGTAAATATACCCCTCTGTGTGCAAAAAGCAAAGTATTCTCCCTGCATGCAAGTATTCCATGCAAACACTAACATTCATTTTACCTCCCCTGCAATTCATTATGGTTTTACCCACTCGCTCATATGTTCAATAATACATAATCTGGATCTGGTACAATGACTTCTTATTATGTACACCTATTTATTAGGCGCTACAAAGTGCCCACAGTGCAGTACAACAGAGTAAAAATGACAGACAGAATGGGTGGCAAAGAGAGGCCCTGCCAACAAGCTTACATTCTAAGGAATATTGGGCTTTGATACATGGGGCTAATTACATACACTACAGACAACTTAACCAGCTCCCAATTAATCTACCATTATGTTTTGGGGATTTGGGAGGAAAGTCACACACACACTGGGCCAGATTCAGCTTTTCACTCTCATGACTTCTCTCATGGGCAAAACCATGTTGCAGGGGAGGTAAATNNAATTAGTTGCAATCAGCATAACAGGTGACAGCTGATGTTTCCAGCCCAAGTCTAGCTGGCCATACACCAGAAAGATAATCTTTCCAATCAACAGATAAATGAC
>JABWIB010000951.1:2661-18149 GCA_016617825.1 Platyplectrum ornatum
ACTGAAAATCGTCAGTGTATACGTCAGTTTAGTGCAATATCGCCTGCCGAATACCCGTTTTTTCGTCAATGGATATCGTCAGCATTCGTCAGACATTACATATCGTCAATACAAATCGTCACTTACTGAATACTATACATCACCAGTCACTGACGATTTCAGATCACTGACGAANGCTGACGATATGAAATCTCAGCAAAAATCGTCAGTTAGTGAATTCCCCCCCAGGAGTATTAATAGGAACACCTTTAAAATCCAAAAAGGGTTTTTTGATGATATTCATTTCAATCAAACAATATAATCATGTTGTTCTGAAATCTTCCTACTGTGCACTGTCTATTAACATCTTATTAACAACAAGTACAAAAAGTACATACTCTCTGTGTTTGTATTTAAATTATTTAAATATATTCAAATATATTGGACAAACTCTGTAGAGTAAAGGGGCTAAAACAATCCTAAGTGTTGGTAGTTTCCGATACTGGTCACTACATTTTACGAACCATAAAAAAGAGTTGGTCGAGCACATACTGTGTTTTGCGCACACAATTTGATTGTGCATCATTTCTAAAATAAAATCATCAATATGTATATGTTAAGCCATATGTTTTTAATGCAAACCATTTAAAATTGTAACCCATGAAGTGAGTTCAGATGTTATTTTAATAAGTCAGGTCATCTTTTTAATTAAACTGAGAAAAAAAAGCAGAAGATAAAAATAAGCAAATATGCTTATTTAATAGTACGTTACAAATGGATCA
This sequence comes from Platyplectrum ornatum, assembly GCA_016617825.1. Taxonomy (NCBI): domain Eukaryota; kingdom Metazoa; phylum Chordata; class Amphibia; order Anura; family Limnodynastidae; genus Platyplectrum; species Platyplectrum ornatum. The sequence goes on from JABWIB010000951.1 coordinate 3,423, forward strand.
AATCCTTTATATGCTTTGTGAGGACACAAAAGTTTGCAACATTTTAAAATAAGATAACTACATTTTGTCAACCATTTTTTTACCATCTCACCTGCTATCCTCATTACCTGTTTCTCCATGTTGCACTCATTTTCTGGGAGTTTGCTGTTTATCCCACCTGCCTTTCTGGTAAATGTGAGTGTTCAAGTTATCCTAAATTTATGGTGAATAACAACTAGGGCCTAAATTAACTAAACTTCAAGATTGGAAGAGTGGGGATGTTGCCCATAGTAACCAATCAGATTCAAGCTTTCATGCTCCAGTATGTAAAATGAATCTAAAAGCTTTGGGCAACATCCCCACTTTTCCAATCTCACAGTTTAGTAAATTTAAGCCTAGTAGTTTAAACACTTCCTGGTGACCCAGGACACCTTGTTGACATAGGAAAAGCAAGCTTAATGTTGTGAAATTCATGTTAATTAAAATTAACTACTCATTTTATGATGAACCAGTTTGCCCCAATCACAATCAGAGATGGTCATGGTGATTCCAATGGGGATGAGATAAAATTTTGGGATGATGATATGAACAATAGTGATGAGGGTGAGTATGAGGATGATTACAACTTAAACCTTGGAGATGATTACTCTTGCTAGTCTTAAGCCCATGGCTGTAGAAAAATAACTCATCATTTTGTTTTTCTTTTATCATCTGGAATACGGGGTACAGTTCTGGGCACCACTCCATAAAAAGGACATTGCAGAACTGGAACGGGTTCAGAGAAGGGCAACAAAACTAATAAGGGGTATAGAGTCACTGAGTTATGAGTAACGGCTAGCAAGTTTAGACATGTTTACTTTAGAAAAGAGGCGTCTAAGAGGTGATATGATTACCATCTATAAATACATTAGGGGTCAGTACAGAGAGCTTTTACATGAACTCTGTACCCATAGAACTGTACAGAGGACATGTGGTCACCCGCTAAGATTAGAAGAAAGAAAGTTTCACAACCAGCAGAGGAAAGGCTTCTTTACAGTAAGGGTATGAATGTATTGCCAGAGATGGTTTTGATGGCAGGTTCAATAGATGTATTTAAGAAGAGGTTAGACAAATTTTTAGAGGTAAAGGGTATCCAGGGTTACAACTGGTAAGAAATTTATTACTTTAGTCAGGAGGGAGCTCTTGTATATTTAAACAAGATCAACTTCAATTTGAAAACTAGGATCGCAGGAGATCCAATATAGGTTGAACCTGATGGACTGATGTCTTTTTCCAACCTCAACAACTATGTTACTATGTTATTATTATTTTTATTCTCTTTTGTATCCCTGTAGTATTTATGTATTTATTTATTTATTTATTTTTTAAATAAAGTATTCTGGGGTTCCTTTTTAGATGATAAGATGCTCACTTTTTTAATCCTTTTTTGGGAAATGTTCAAAACTGTGTTGACATTCTCAGCTATGTATCTAATGCTAATAAGAAACACAAGGCAAAAGATCTCTCCTTGCAATGCCAAATACATCATAGTTTCCAGGCTTATATAGCGAACCCAAATGACACTGCCCACATGAATAGTAGGAATCGCGTCTATTATTGGAAATATACCTGCAACTTGAATTTTTTAAAAAATAAATCAAAATTAAATAAATCAAAATTAAATAAATCAAAATTAAATAAATCAAAATTGGGACCACTAAGATCAAATTATAGGCTTTTTTTGCAGATGACCTCAGATTTCCTTGTCGTCTTTGATGTCCATACTGGAGAAATTTGGGGAGGTTTCAGACTTTAATGTAAATGTTCAAAAGCCACATGATTTATTGTTGAATCTCACTTGGGTACCCATATTCTGATAAAGAGCCACTAACTGTATAGCACTAACAATCGCCATCTGTATGGTGGAAATGTAACTGAGATGGTGGAGTCACCTGTGTCTTTCTTATGTGGGTTGAGTAATCTTTTTAAAATCACTTAATTAATTGCAATCAGTATTACAAGTGATAGATGTTGTTTAATAGTCTAATAACAGTGTAACAGTTTTCTTCCTGCATGCAAACACTAATATTCATTTTACCTCCCCTGCAATTCAACATAGTTTTACCCATACTTGATTAAATCATGAGTGCCTAAAGATCTGAATCTGGCCCAATGTTCCTAATGTGACACACTTTACAAACAAACCGCTCAGTCCAGAGAATTCGGTGACTGGTTAAGTGACTCCTCAAACTATACTATACCTCTCTGGAGCACAGCTTCTTCAGGAGTATGTTATTGTGCATCCTTCATTTATATGATAATATACGTGATAACCCTTCTTATGACTACTCTAAAACTCTGGTCTTGTCTTGTTTCACCCTTAATCCTCACTTTACTTTACGCCTCCCTTTCCTGGGCAATCCTGGTTTCCAAGACTGTATGGCTGGCTACCCCTTTACCCCATGGAATCCACACGACTTGTATACCATTAGGTCTTTGATAGATAGTTTTGCAAGTTCTTTTTACTGGTCTCTGCAGAAGCGTGTAACGTATAATCCAGGTTTGGATCTTAAGAACTCCCAATAATATGGGATGTGAAGTAACATGGGCTGGTATTTCTTTGTTGTTGTATGACCTTTATAATTGGGATTCTTTCTTTACAAATTCTTTGTAATTCTATTATTATTGTTTTTGCTTAAAATTATCGCTCTCTGTATTTGCATTGTTACAACATGTCGACTTACGGGTTCAAAACTCTTTCTTATCTTTTCCTCTCTGAAGTTTTATACAAATTGAGATCTGTACGACAAAGAATTAGGCCAGTCCATAATGTNAAATTTAAATGGTTTCCCTGTCCATCATGCACAGTACAAACGTACATTTACATAATTAATGTATGCAACATGTGTAAATTGTCTGTTGGTAAGTCTGGATGCAGTCCAGTATCATTAGGAGAATAAAAAAGACATATATTACGTACAAAGGTACCTCCAGTATCTGTCCATTGTGTGACACCCCAATACGCCACCCAGCATATTTACTTACAGTAATAAGAGTGTTTTTCTTTATCCTGAACAGGTTATTCACCAACCAGACAATGGTTCTTAGCAGAGATAGAATTCTAAGCATTTTTCTGAATTTAATACATAGTAACATAGTTGTTGAGGTTGAAAAAAGATGTCAGTCCACCAAGTCCAACCTATATTGGATCTCCTGCGATCCTAATTTTATAATTGAAGTTGATCTTTACTGCCCTTACTGTAAAGAAGCCTTTCCTCTGCTGGTTGGAAACTTCCTTTCTTCTAATCTTAGCAGGTGACCACGTGTCCTCTTTATGGTTCTATGGGTAAAGAGTTCATGTACTCTGTACTGATTTAGTACAGTACATCAGCTGTACTGACATACAATGGAAACACAACATATCTTGTATATTTCTATTTCTATTACCAGATGGTGCTCAGCTGTTAATTAAGACTTTTCATCTTTGCCTTTTAATAAAAATGATAATTTCTTAAACTATTTCTACAAGCATAAGAGCTAATTCCTAGGTTGCAACACTATTTTTAAAAAGGATTTTTTTAATTCCAGGAACCAGATGTTCTCTTCAAAGATAAGTTACAGGTAAGGCAATATCTTTATTTATTTTCCCTTTTAGGTTTCAATTTAGCAGAATGACTACTTGAAGCAAAAATAGAACTTTATTAACACTGATGCCCAATTTATGTAGATACTGAAATTGCAAAAGTATATTTCCTATACTAACACAACAAACAAAAGAAAAAAAGGGTTTTGCACAGACTACTCAAATCCTATCTATTTCCATAATGAGGGGGTGCAATTAATGGTAAACTACAAACTTGAACCTTAGTGGAGATAGAGTGGAAAAACATTCCCACTCCCACCACTACAAGACCATTATCAAGATGCACTCCCCACAAAGCCTAAAATATAACTTTTAATAAGATGAGCTAAAAAATGTATCAATAAGTCATTGGATTAATTGGTTAAATACCCGAACACACAACTAGAGACCATTCTGCTATATGCTGGAGAGATAGTGCTCATGTATTAGCTAAGTCCAAAGGTTATAGATAACCTAGGATAATAGCTAGACGCTAAAATCACAGCACCTCCATCTTAAATAGTGTGTACACAAAAACAGTACATGAACAAACACTAAAAAACTGAATAGTTCAGACCAATAATTATACCATGCTTGAAAACTCCCGTGGAGAAAGTGTAAATGTAAATAACTGACCCTAAACTAAAAAATAATAAATGATAAATCAAACAAAACAAAATAAAAAACGTCCTCTCACGAGGTACTCTTCACACCACTAGGGAGCCCTGTTTATCCCTCAGTGTATGCTGGATCTCACATTAAATGGCATGTATAACATTGCATAGATAAATAGATACTGCATAACAATCACCAATAGACTTCAAAAACAAATATAAGACTGTAGTATACAGGGAGGCACTTAGCGTTAGGTGCATTCATCCGGTCTCTGGTTGTCACAACCCACCGCCGACACGCGTGTTTCGCCGGATATACCGGCTTTGTCAAGGCTCGCGTTTTTTATTTTGTTTTGTTTGATTTATCATTTATTATTTTTTAGTTTAGGGTCAGTTATTTACGTTTACACTTTCTCCACGGGATTTTTCAAGCATGGTATAATTATTGGTCTGAACTATTCAGTTTTTTAGTGTTTGTTCATGTATTGTTTTTGTGTACACACTATTTAAGATGGAGGTGCTGTGATTTTAGCATCTAGCTATTATCCTAGGTTATCTATAATACATGAGCACTATCTCTCAAGCATATAGCAGAATGGTCTCTGGTTGTGTGTTAGGGTATTTAACCAATTAATCCAATGACTTATTGATACATTTTTTAGCTCATCTTATTAAATGTTATATTTTAGGCTTTGTGGGGAGTGCATCTTGATAATGGTCTTGTAGTGGTGGGAGTGGGAATGTTTTTCCACTCTATCTCCACTAAGGTTCATATTTCCTATACTGTTATAATCATGTGAAGGAAAGAGACTGAAGTACATAACAAGGCTGTTTTCAGGGGTCTCGCATTTGCAGCTGTCCCTCCATTCTGCTGCTATTGTCCCTCTGCTCCATGCTCTTTTTTCATACTTTTCTGAGCTGTGGTTCATCTGCTCTGTGCGCTTCTATCTCAGGGCTAAGGTTGAGATTAGGTTTTTTTAAAAAAAATACAAAATTATTGAAGCATGTCATACAAATTGGTGACAATAAATACAATTTTTAAGAATGGGACAATACAATCAACAAAAATATTACATTACTAATCAAACTTAGTCTGTTCTGACATAATATTAATAAATGCTTCCTAAGTTGAAAAAAATAGTTTTTCTTTTTGTGTTGTTTCCAACCAATCCATCCAGAAAATATGAAAAAGTTTTACTCGAAAAGTATCATAGGAGGAGTTATGGTTTGTAGCCAACATTGGAGAATGCATTTACGTACAGCTGCAGAGGCCGCTAGGAGTAGCTTTTCATCACCCAGGGGGAAACCTGTATTTCTTGGAAAGATTCCAAAGACTTTTAGCCTGTAAAGGGAATGGTGCCACTAACAGTGAGAAAGCGAAAGCACAGAATCTTTTAATTAGTGTACATTTCCATAAACAATGAAATTAATCAGCCTGTGGTTGCCCAAATTTGTGGCAAGTATGATTATCTATGATGCCNATATGATACCCTTAGGAAGGTGATATGTAAGCCCAATGTATAAATTTCAGGGACATTACCTGATTTGTCATAGCAGGTAATAATTTATCGTCTTTCATATTAGCTTGACAAAATGGTATCTAGAGAGAGATTTGGGAAATTTTCATTCCATTTAGAATAGTAGTCGAAGTGGAAATTTAGAAGTGGCAGTATGGAAACTAATTTGAAATAATGGAAGTCAATGGAGATTTTTCATTTTTCCATTACATGAGTGGGAGAAGTGCCGGTATGGCATACGTAGAGGAGTGTGTAATAATATATGTAGGCGACTATGCCAATCTGAAGACGTTAACATTTTAAGGCATTGGTAAACATAATGCTGGGCTTGTAGAAATTATATTGGAGATTTTCTGATAATAGGGAATCGTGTTTAGTTGTCATATCTACTAACCCTCTAATGGATCCAGCTCCCATCCTCGACCAATGGGAAAAGGGCTACGCGCCATGCAGTCCTTAAAATTGGGAAAAAAAGGTTTGGAGTCATGTGGCCATTACAGTATCTTGGCAAGAGTTTAAAATCTAAGTTTAGCAAATTGATTGGTCAATAAGAGGCAAGAAGTTGTGGAGCTTTACCTGGTTTCAAGAGTAGAATAGTAAGGACATCACTGAAAGTTGGATAAAGAGGGGATTCATTTTGTATATGATTGTATAATTCTAATAGAAGTGGCAAGAGCTCAACTTCAAGAATACAGTAATATTCAGTAGTTAAGCCATCAGGGCCAGGGGATTTGTGTAATTTCAAGCTGCAGATTGCCACATAGAGTTCTTCAGTGATGATCTCTGCATCCAGGAGATTTATCTGTTCCTCTGTAAGGAGAGGTAAATGAGCCTCCTCTAAAAATTCAAAGAATCAGGGGAATATAATTAAGTATAATAATTGTAAAAGAAATCAGCTATAGCTTAGTAACTAGGTTATTAGAGGTTTCTGGTTTTATGGATACTATTACACTTATGGATTAGGCTTCCTGTCACTTTTCACCAGGTTCAAAAATAGGTGTCCGCTTTATTCGCAAAATAATTTATTGTGTGTGTAATGTAGTTGTTGTTTGGCTTGTGAGGTCAAAAAACATTCAAGAATTTGCCGTGCTTCAAGATAATTAGACAATAATTCATCAGATATGTCTCACAAGTAGGCGTCATATAGTTGAGATACATAGTTCAGTAAGGTCGTCTGTCGCTCGCTTTTTGCAATATAATTAATGATGTTACCACGGATTCCGATATCAATATGTAATCAATTCTTGAGCTAGAGCCATGAACCCCAGAAAGGAATGTGAAAGCTTTCCCTGTTGGATTGAGTAATCTCCAGGGATCAGCAAGGCCGAGAAATGTTGTGGGAGATTCCGGAGAATAGTTACAAATTTGGACTGTGCATCTATGTAGTTGAGAATTAGATACTGAATAAAAACCACCCCCTATAATTAAGGAAACAATCTTGTCTTTGTAGTAGGATTGTAGTGGGATTGTAGTAGGATTACGCATTCAGAGGAAGTCTTGTTGAGTTGTTGGCCATATAAATGAATTTATGTGTATTGATAATTATAAATCTTTAGATATATAATACAATATAATAAAGCAGCCTTCAGGGTCTATGACCTTATACAAAATAGTGTAGAATAATGATTTGGCTAGGATGATCGCCACACCCCTGGTTTTAGAAGTATATGTAGCAGTTATACAGTCACCATTCCAGTTAGCTTTAAGGATAGCTGGGTCTCTTGTTATAGGATAATATCAGATTTACTATGACATATATGTGTGATTACTTTTTTCCATTTAATAGGAGCATTAAGACCTCCCGCATACCATGAGGATATAAATAAATGTGGGGGATCTGAGGAACCAATTTAAAATTGCGAAATTCACGGCTTGGTCATCCCTCCACCGTCTCATCAATATTATGTCAACAATTAACCAGATATGTATATACAAAATTGTAAAAGTAAACATTCGTCCTAACATCAATAATTTTCATAACCAACAAAAATATATTAGATATAATATACATTTAAAAAAACAAGGTAAAGAATATAAACAGAAGATTAGGGTTCTGACAGGACTGCCATTAGAAACCAGAAATCCCCCTTCCCTCCATACGAAGCCATCTACACAAATGTTTAACACAAAAAAAATCAAGTATGCCACCATGTCAGGATTCACTTATCTATTTTCTAAATTACTTTTTCTTATTCTTCCTTCAAGTATATGGCAGAGGTCAAAAAGCTGTGACTCATATGCCCCCATATATATCTGTTTCATCTTTTTTTCTTTCTGTCTCTCACTCCACACACACACCTTGTACATATCTGTTGGTTATTAATAATAAATAAAACTGCATTGCTCATTTCTAGTGTCCCATATTTAGTTTTATTCAGAATTGCATATAGTAGTTTCCCATTATTACTAATGATGATTTTTACTTACTAATTTTTTTAAATGTTTTGAGGAAATTACTGTAGTTTTAATACTGTGCAAAACTGCTATTACAAATGATAGCTATTATTAATAATGGGACAACTACTGTATTTAATATTTAATACCGGGTAAAACTATTGTAGGTCATTAAATAAAGTAGTTTTGATGAATATTAAAAACTAAATACAGCAGTACACACAATAAATATTTTACTTACTTTAATTTCTCTGTGCAGGCTGATCCTCTAGGCTAAATATGCAGTGACTCACAGACAGAATATATAACATCGGAATGATACTATGGAGCTAACTGTGTTCAGACCAGGGCTGACCAGGGTCACTTAATTTGGTGTATGTGGTCTATAATCTTACACCTCAGGTCCTTATAGATTATAGACCACATCCCCTTGAAGGTTTGGGGAGGTGACAGAGACAGAGCATTGCTACAACAGGAATCCTATTGGATACTTACTCTGGACACAGTGGCCCCTCGGGCCTTAACAAATTTCTCCCCCTACAGTGTTTTTTGCAAACTTTTTTCTTTTCTCTTTTTTCTTGTTTGTTTTCTGTGATTCTCTTTTGTGTGATTTTTCTGAGATTTTTTGTGGTTGGGGTTGGCTATGTTTTACTTTTTCTATATTTTTATATATACTTTTCTTTTTTTGGGTCATTAGTTCTTGTGTATTTTGTTGTTTTTCAGTATGGCCGGGGTTGGTCTGATACATGCTGCAGCAGCCGCAGTATAGCATCACCTGTTGCCATGGGGCTTTGTACTGACGATACATTGCTGAGGCTCCGGAGGGTTTCCACGGCAATCGGCGCGGACGCCGCTGTGTCATCTTCCTGTGGCCATGGGGACGTGCCCTCACGTGGATGGCGGCAGCATGCTCAAGTAAACATTGACTACTCTATTTAAACACTGTTCACATGTGGTTCTTTTGCCCTGGTGAAAAAGGCCTTAGTGCCTTTGAAACGTTGATGTCCCATTATTTTTTATTAAAGTTGATTTGGATTTTAAGACCAGGATTGCCTCCTATTTCGTCGCTGTGCATATCTCTCTCCTCTGGATTGAGAACCCTGGCAAGTTATCTCAGGGTTGCCTACTTTTGCAAACGGATTTCAGGGAGATTGTGACAGGTGCTGCACAAAAGGGGTGTAACTTGTGCCACCAGAGGGGTGTGTCCTGTGGATAGCTCCACCCATGGGTGGCAGCATCAGTATTTATTGTTTGTTAAATTGTCAGTAAATAATCACTTTCACTCTTTATTGTGAATAGATGTAAATAGGAGAACCAGTAACTTTATTATCTGTATAGAAATAGGACACAATGTGTGATTTCTATCATCATAACACAATGTCTTCTTCACCTGAATGAGCATCAGGGAGATTATCCAGCACTTCAGGGAGTCAGGGAGATCACCCACTTTTCAGGGAGTCTCCCTGATATTCAGGGAGAGTTGGCAACCCTGAGTTATCTACTGTCTGACTGTGAGTGCCGTTACTTGGACTTTATATATAAATATATATATACACATACATCAAAAAAAATGAAGAAAAAGGTCTGCACAGACTAAATTAATAAATAACAACCTTAATAGTAATGAGGGTGTTATCAATGGTATATGTAAATCGTACCCAAACAACGGTGGGACAGAGTGGGAGATTCCCCCCACTCCTACCACACAAAGACCATTTTAAAGATGCACTCCTCACAGAGCCTAAAATATAACTTTTATAAGCTTCCACTAAAATAATCCTAACTCATAGTAAATCCAACAATTGAAATGAAATACAATTAAGTAAAATTACCAGAAGACCGTTGCAAGTATGTTACTCATCAAATTGAGAAATGGTGCTCATTTATTAGCTAAACCCATGAATTGGATTTACAAGGGTGATAGCTAGGTGCTAGAATCACAGCACCCCCAAGTGGTAACAAATACAGAGACAAATTAAATGTTAGTGCAAGTGAATGGGATAAATACAAACAACTATCATAACACAAGAAAGGTTATTATAAGGAATCTCCCACTCTGTCCCACCGTTGTTTGGGTACGATATATATACATACATAATGTAATATACATACAATAATGTAACTCTAAGTCAAGAAGCAACACTGAGTGATAATCAATTTCACATGCAGTTTTGCAAATGGAATAGACAACAGGTGGAAATTATTTTCAGGATGGCACATCAATGAAAGCTGTGGCAAGAAGGTTTGCTGTGTCTGTCAGTGTGGTGTCCAGAGCATGGTGGCACTACCAGGAGACAGGCCAGTACATCAGGAGACAAGAAGGATTCCGTAGGAGAGCAAAAACCCAGCATCTGGACAGCTACCTCTGCCTTTTTGCAAGGAGGAACAGGAGGAGCACTACCAGAGCCTCCAGCAAGCCACAAATATGCATGTGTCTACTCAAACGGTGAGAAACAGACTCCATGAGGGTGGTCTGAGGTCCGACGTCCACAGGTGGGCATTTTGCTTACTGCCCCACACTGTGCACAACGTTTGGCATTTGCCAGAGAACACCAAGATTGGCAAATTCGCCAATGGCGCCCTGTGCTCTTCACAGAGGAAAGCAGGTTCACACTGAGAAAATGTGACAGACATGACAGGGTCTGGAGACGTCAGGGAGAACACACTGCTGCCTACAACATCCTCCAGCATGATCGATTTGGCAGTGGGTCAGTAATGGTGTGTGGCGACATTCTTTGGGGGGGGGCAGCACAGCCCTCCATGTGCTTGTCAGAGGAAGCTTGACTGCCATTATTTACCGAGATCCTCAGACCCCTCGTGAGACCATAATCTGGTATGGTTGGTCCAGGGTTCCTCATGATGGAAGACAATGCTAGACCTCATGTGGCTGGAGTGTGTCAGCAGTCCCTGCAAGATGAAGGCATTGATGCTATGGACTGGCCCACCCATTCCCCAAACCTGAATCCAATTGAGCACATCTGGGACATCATGTCTTGCTCCATCCACCAACACCATGTTGCACCACAGACTGTGCAGTAGTTGACAGATTCTTTAATCCAGGTCTGGGAGGAAATCCTTTAGGAGACCATCCACCCTCATCAGGAGCATGCCCAAGCATTGTAGGGACGTCATACAGGCACGTGGAGGCCACACACACTACTGAGCCTCATTTTGACTTGTTTTAAGGACATTACATCAAAGTTGGCTCAGCCTGTAGTGTTTTTCCACTTTAATTTTGAGAGTGACTCAAATTCCAGACCTTCATGGGTTAATACATTTGAATTCCATTATAATTTTTGTGTGATTTTGTTGTCAACACATTCAAAGAACAAAGTATTTAATAAAAATATTTCATTCAATCACATCTAGGATGGAATTGGGTTTGGAATTGGACGCCTCCTGGTCCTAGAGTGTAGACTACACAAATTATTGTGTACTAAAGGTTTCTNTGTGTCTGGAAGAGTGAAATACCCAGGCAACCTTTTCTAAACCCTTTTCTGTAATGTGTAGGTGTGAAAAAAAGTTTGTTGCATACATAAATCTTTCCCCAGTTGGGAGTCTGAGTGGCCTGGCCTTAAGTTTGCTTTAGATTGCACTGAGACCACCTAAACACAGGGCATATCCGTTTATAAATAACCACCACTATCACTGCTGTATGGTTGTAACAGTGATATGCTGCATGGCTGATTACCTTGCATGCTGTTTACCTGCATTAAAATAAAGAAGTTTTGTTTCACCCTATCTATGTGACAAGTTTTGTGTTAAAGTGGCCAGTAAACAGGCAGGTGTTGGGTAACACTGACAGAGAGTCTGGCATCTTATATACAGTAAAGCCTCCTAAGTTTACCCTTAAAGGGGAAGTACAGGGTAATCTGGGGCAATTACTGAGAAGGAGACTGAAGTGGCTGCTGGACAGCAAACCCAGTTACAGGGCCAAGAAGCTCAGGGGGGGATGATGCATGGAAAGCTTAAAAAGCTGAGGAAAGGTGGGCAGGAGCAGGGGAGGCAGCCTAAGCTCACTCCAGCTGATGATGTTGAGGCACATCTCTGCACATTTGAGTGTTGGAATGGCCTGAATAGCCATGGTCTGACAGGCTCACTCCTTGCTTGACAGGGGAGTCACATAGAGCACATATGTCTGTGGCCCAGTCCTATTCACACCCTGACCTTTAAAAGGCTATACCCGATAGTATTGGAGTTACAGGCCCTAGAAAAGCCCAGGACTTCCATAACTGGCGGCTGGAAGGTACTGAACATCCCAGAATTCAGCTGGCCAAATTGCAATGTTCAGTTGCAGCAAGGTAAAAAATAGAAATTGTAGTGAAAGTGCGGGTGTTAGNCTGCTTTATACGTCTCAATTGTCCTGCTTTTGGGGGACTGTCCCATACCTCCCAACTTTGGAAGTCGGGGCCGCGGGACAAATAAGCCCCGCCCCCGGACCNGGCCGACTCCGCCCCTGGACCCGGCCGACTCCGCCTCTGGAACGCCCCGACTCCGCCTCTGGCACGCCCTGACTCCGCCCCTCCACAGGCAAGCCCCGCCCCTTTTTGCCCCCGCGACTCGCGGCATTTAATTGAAAAAAAAGTTTGTCCTGTTAGCGGGACAAACACTGAGGAGGGAGGGACAGCGGGACAGGCCCCCAAAAGCGGGACTGTCCCGCTGAAATCGGGACAGTTGGGAGGTATGCTGTCCCGCTGTCCCTCCCGACTCCAAGTTTTTCCCCGCTAAGGGGACAAACATTGTTTTTTATAATTTGCTGCGACTTGGGGCTTGGGCGGAGTTGACAAGACAGGGGCGGGTTTGGGGCTTATGTGCTCTCGGACCACCACAGCAAGTGGCAAGTTGGGGAGGTATGCTGCTTGGTGCAGCACTTCAGGCTGATCCCAAAACATATGAGGAGCTGGCAGTGGTGACTGATCATCTCCTGACCCTGGGGAAGATTAATATAGCCAGGACAGGATTTGCGCCAGTGCCAAAGTCCCGAATTCATCAATCAGTCATCAAGCCAAAGGCCCCGCCTCCCGTGGTGTGGTGAACAAGATTTTGTGATCTAGAAACGACTGGATTCTACGAATCGTGAGCACATTGAGAGACTTTTGTATGTTCGATGAATGAACATTACTTATGCACCGCAGCTAAGATATATAGAATAACTGTGTTTTTCTTGATCTGGTATTGTGGGAAGTGGTGGATTCTTCCCAATTTCATTTGGTATACAGCTGCTTGTCAAGGTGGGAAGTTGATGTGCTGAGATTTCATCTCCTTATACTAAGACTCAGTTCAAGAAAGTCAGAAATCCTTCTGCCCTGTATTTTCTCGTGGGTAGCGTTTGGCTACTTTTAGAATGTCTGGTCTGGTGCCATGGATGTAATTAATTTGTTATGCGGGACACATTTTGGAGACTCCGGTGCTGTCCTATTTGTTAGCAATTCTATTTATTGCGGGAGTAGATTGCTAGGATGAAAGCTGAGCTATGCAGTATGTCTTTATCATTGAGGCGTACTGATTGGACTACGATAAGTAATAATAGTAAGAAGGTCCCAGTTGCGCAAGGACACATTGCACGCACTGTGCCCTTGCAAAACTTATATGCTGTACTTGGAGGACTGGATTACAGATCAACAGATAATGTAGAACATGAGGAAATGAGGAAATGGGGAATCTCCAATTCTTGTAGGGANTTCTATTGTCAGAGGTATATTTGGAGAGCAGCACCTTGGGTAAGAATCAAGTAAGGTCTTTGCCAGAAGCTACAGCTCAGTGCGACAAAAACGCATTATAAATATACTGTAAATGAAGTAGGCAAGGAAGGGGACGTAGATGTTATTGTCCATCTAGTGACAAATGACTGGACCAATACTAGTGTTCTAGCTGTTAAAGGAGAATTTAAAAAGTTGGCCAGTGCTCTTAAGCAGGTGGCAAGTACTGCTACTTTTTCTGAAGTACTGCTCGTACACATACTAGACGTATGTAGAACAGCTCAGATTAGCAATTTGTGGCTTAGCCAGTGGTGTCATGAGGCAGGGTTTTATTTCATTAAATATGGGCAAGCCATCTGGCAAAACAGGACCTGTACAAGAGGGATGGCTTTCATTACTGTTACACGGTTATTAGACTTGTGCTAGGAAACATCATCTCTCACCTGTAATACAATTTATCTCAGTGTATGCCCAGTTTAAGTGTAATTAATCTTTATTGTATGGTTGAGAAGTATATTTTCAGCTTTTTATATATGTCAATCGAATACCCATGGTCAGGGGCGTAGCGAGGGCGGAGTCAGTGGAGCGCAGGCTCCGGGCGCCAATGATTTCAAGGGGCGCCAAAGCCCCTTCCTTCAGGTAAGCCCAGTTATGGGATCCGAGTACCGAGCCGGACGCGATGATGATGTCATCATTGCGTCTTTGCATCTCGCAGGGAGGGAGGGAGGTCTGGGTTTCGCGGTCATCCCCTTCCCATCTTGTTGCTGACATCCGCTGCCCTCCTCTAACCCTCTTCCTGCCCTCCTTTGACTCCTGCCCTCCTTTTGCCCTCCTCATCTACCTCCACTGTCCTTATCTACCTCCACTGTCCTCATCTACCTCCACTGTCCTCATCTACCCCCCACTGCCCTCATCTACCCCCC
>JABWIB010000951.1:30635-44816 GCA_016617825.1 Platyplectrum ornatum
CTTTATACTGTTACTTTCTGGATTAACATTTGACCTCACGAGGAGCATATTTGGTTTCTTTACATGCAATGAAAATTATTAGCATTTTATATCCTAATAATATCGATATAATTATCTCTTTCTTTTGAAACTAATTATATATAACCCTTCAAAAATGAGAGTGCTCCGTGTGTGTGTGTGTGTGTGTGTGTGTGTGTGTGTGTGCGGTGTATATAATTTGTGGAAGGTATATAGTATGCGCACTGTATGTAGTGTGCAGTGCTTAGTGTGCTTCGGTGTAAAATGTGCTAGTACTGAAGTTTGAAATGTAAATGGAAGTTTGTATTAATGTGAGTTCCTGTGTCTAATTTTTAATGTAATAAAACATAAGAAAACAATATTTTCTGATCATGCACAGAGAAATGACACTCTATATGCCCTCATTGTGCATTTGCTGATGTAATTGAATGCGCATTTTGAATTCCCCTCCAGTGCAGTGAAGCATGGTTTGCTCTTGTACTGTTCTTTGAGGACTCTATTATGTCTCTGAAAGCCAGGAGTCCTGTTGAATAACCTTAATGACCCAAGACCCCCGGGCCTAAATTTACTAAACTGCAGAATTAGAAAAGTGCGGATGTTGCCCATATCAGATTCAAGCTGTCATTTTCATTTTACATACAGAAGAATCATAGCTCTAATCTGATTGGGTGCTATGGACAACATCCCCACTTTTCTAATCCTGCAGTTTAGTAAAATTAGGCCTTAAGCTGGCCATACACTATAAGATAAATTGTTCCACTCTATCTATTTTTCAAGAGTGGGTAAAACCATGTTGAATTGCAGGGGAGGCAAATTGAATTAATTGCAATCAGTATTACAGGTGAGAGACGATGTTTCCTAGCACAAGTGTAATAACAGTGTAACAGTAACNCTGGTCAGTATCTGTGTGCAACATGCAAAACTAAAAGTATTCTCCCTGCATGCACACACCAACATTCAGTACCTCCCCTGCAATTCAACATGGTTTTGCCCACTCTTGAAAAATCTTTAGATTGTAACAATTTATCTTATAGTGTATGGCCAGCTTTACTCTTAGCTTACTTTCCCTGCGTATTTCTATACATTTATCAACATTTATGGACAGTGACACAAATTTTCTATTAAATTCTATTAAGTTAGAAGCACATGGTGGAATCTGGTTTCACTTATTCTAATGTGTAGATTAAATAATGGTTTTAAATTTAAAATTTAAGAACCACTCAGAATCTAACTATAATTTTCTAGATTATATAATTTTCTTGATCTCTAATGTGCTAGATAAATGAGGTTAGAATCTGGTTGCTAGCTTTGGTGAACCCTTAAAAACTAAATGTTGTAGTGGCAACATTTAACTAATTTATTTAACTCATTTATTATTTTTTAAGTAGCCCTCATTATTCACCTACATATATTGTTCAGGAAATTGGCATAGTAAAACAAATATTGGGGTTGCTTATGTACACTTATGTACACGTATGGCACTCTGGTTATATTCCCATTCAAAAATGTACTAAATAATGTTCTTCAAACAGTGAAGGATTACTTCTTCTTTACAAAACTTGTTTTTGTTTGTTTCTTACACTGACATTTGTAAAGGTAAAGTTTAACATTTATATTGGTATAAGACAGCTCCATCCAGCGCTTCCATCGGATGACCTGCCAAGACTTTCTGATGTTGTCTCCTCCTGGACTCCTGAATAATTGAAGCAATGCCAATAAACAATGTTAGAAAACAAATCATGCCACAAGATTTCAACCAACTTTATCATTAATATCAGAAGCTGATGAGGCCGCCATAAAAATAAATTTACAGTATATTATGTGGGCGAAAAAGATGTGAACTGGATTCCAAAGACAATAAAACGTTATCAGTTCTATGGACCAAATCTGAACTCGGTATTCAATTTGTCATGTGGAGCAATCAATGAATAAATGTTCTTCGCTGTGTTGTTGAGTATCTTTAGGGACTAGTGCTACAAGGGTAGATATGTGGAAATGCACTAACAATCACTTTGGCCTAAATTCACTAAGCGGGGAGTTTGCTTGGGAATTGAAAAGTGAGGATGTTGCCCAGATTCGAGCTCACATTTTCCAGTGTGTAAAATGAATCGGTCGAATCTGATTGGTTGCTATGGGCAAAATCCCCACTTTTCAATTGCCCAACAAACTCCTCGCTTAGTGAATTGATAAAATCGGATGACACAAAAAAAAATAATGAATTAAATAAATAGATAAATGAAAAGGGTACATCATTTCAAAAAGATATGGTTGCACAAACAATACTAGTGCTTTGGGAGCACTCTTGTTCTGATCTATGCTCTGCAATCCAAAGGTTCAATGTACTTGTGGTCCTCCCAACATTGTTAAAGACTCCTTTATAATTGCAGGTGATTTTTTTTATACTGTAGTATGCTCATTATCGTTTGTGAAATATAACGCTATGTGTGGCCCTAGTTCAATTTTGTATTTTTTTTTTTTTATGTTTTTAGGCTTTTTTGAATGTAATCTTTTAAGATATATTGTTTTTCACCTTCCATTGGAATAAGCCAGTGTCAAAGCATGTGCTTATGATGGATCTTTAAAAGTCCAGTTCTCCATTTATTTGCATCTTAATTGGCTCATATGGATACTTACATACTAAACAGCTTTAGATTCAGTTTGTTAATTAGAGTTAAGTTACAAAACTTCACTTTCAATCTGATGACATTTTTACAGATTACATTTGCCTAGATCAGTCCTTGTCTGTGCATCCAATGGCTAAATGTTTGTATTGGGACCTACAAGAGAAGATATATGTTTTCCCATAAATGATCTACGTACCAGTGCCCAAAGCATGATAGAAGGAAATGTGCTGATCTGTAAAGGCTGTTCATTTGTGCTAAGCACATTTTCTGTCACTATTGTTTTAGCTTAAGACAACCTAAGCAGTTAGCGAGTTTCATGGCAAGAAAGTTTTTGCTCTTCAGTTCTTAACACATGTGAAAACTTGTGAATTTATAATTATATTTTGGCGAGGTGTGTGCAAATCTGAAATCTTATTAAACCAACCTACAGCATTGCTGACAATCCCAGTGTTAACAAGAGAGAATTGCGTCATTTGTCTTAATGCTAACAGGTTACATTTAGCAAGAAGGCTTAAATAATTGATTGGTGACCTTTAAGTATTGTATAAAATATGAAAAGCTTTGATGAAAATGATCAGAGCAGAATTACTTCTTCTCCATTTAAATTAATATTTGCATTTTGTATGTGTCTGTAATCATATCCTATTAAAGCAGCAAAGCGTCTTTCAAAAACACTTCTCTGAATTATGTTATGCCTATAAACAAAAACTTATGACTGTATGGGGTATATTTACTAAGCAGGGAATTTGCTGGGGAATTGAAAAGTGGGGAAGTTGCCCATAGCAACCAATCAGATTCGAGCTCTCAGTTTCATTTTAAATATTGGAGAATGTAAGCTCGAATCTGATTGGTTGCTATGGGCAACTTCCCCACTTTTCAATTCCCCAGCAAATTCCCTGCTTAGTAAATATACCCCTATGTCTCATTGTCTGTCTGTGTGGATCACAGTATCATAAAGCCATAAAATTAATTTAAAATAAAGTGAAAATAACTACAATATATGTCAGGCTGTCATGTCAAATAGAATTAAAACCTGGACAGTTATCTTGGGCTTCAAAAAAATAAATACAAAAAAAATATAAGGGTAAATTTACTAAGCAGCGAGATTGGAAAGTGGAGATGTTGCCCATAGCGATTTAAGCTCTCAGTTTCATTTTACACACTGGAGAATGTGAACTCGAATCTGATTGGTTGCTATGGGCAATATCCCCACTTTTTAGCCTGACTGCAATATCGGCGCTTAGTAAATATACCCCATAATGTGCGCAATAAGTTAGTATTAATACTAGAAAATAATATTTATGGAAATTGGTGAAAATAATACAGAATAATACAGTCCTTAATTAAATTAGTTGGCTGAAGCATGTAAAAATCCAATTGGGGTTTTATTCAAAATTGTAAAAAAAAATAAGGCTATGGACCGGATCCAGGATCCAAAAGCGTGCATGTGTGATCCAGATGTTGCTGGGTGGAATTTTAAACTCACTGAACAATGAACAATGCAATTCTCTCCGCCTACATCGCGCTAGATGGGTTGGGGGAACATGTCATATCCATTGTCTTCATTTAGACGCCAATAGTATCCACTCTCTATCTATTACAGAATAAATGCTACCACAAACCCATATTATATGAACTGTCATTCACATATGACACATAGGGGTATATTTACTAAGCGGTGAGATTGCAGTGAGACTGGAATATTATGGAATATTGCCCATAGCAACCAATCAGATTCAAGCTCTCAGTTTCATTTTACACACTGGAGAATGTGAACTTGAATCTGATTGTTGCTATGGGCAACATCCCCACTTTCCAATCTCACTGCAATATCACCGCTTAGTAAATATACCCCATAGTATTAATTGTCATCCTCCACAAGCACATAAATTACACTTACAAGGCTTACAATATCTATTGGTTGTGACCATAAACTATAACCACTGTCTTTAATCATGTGAATAGTATAATTGGTTGCTAGCCAATGAAAATGCTTTGATTCTGCACCAAAAAAAAAATACCATACATGTGGATAGTTGTTTACAGTAAATGGAGTCACACCATCCATACATTATGTGATTTTTAAGTAAAATAATTGCAGGTCATTGTAAATATCATTTAGTATATTTTACATGTTTGCTGTTTTTCTGATCTAATATATGCTATATATGCAAGATCTAGCAGGCTTATCTTGACCATCTCATACATTTTTTAATCATTAGGTGGTTTAGCTGTAAACATGATCTTACCGCACAGACAGCATAGTACAACCACACTAATGCCACACAATCCACACACATACATAGCAGGATATAAGAATAAAGGAGGAATCGCCGCGAAGGTGTATTGCACATACCACTGGTGTGAGGGAAACGTCAGGGCTGGATATCCCTGCAGTTGAATATATTTGACTCTAAATCCATGTGGAAATGCACAATGAACACATTTTATTCTGCAACATTTGTTGGTTTTGAGTGGCAGTTAATGAGTCCCACTTTGTGCAATTATCAATACTAATGAATTCTTAAAGCCTACGAAATTTGCCAATTTGCCATTACTACAGAGAAGAGATTTGCAGTTAGTGACTAATGTATTTAGAATAATTTATACATGACTTAACATTATTTCTAGAAACCTCATCATGATCTTCTTCTCCTCTAGTATTTCTATGGTAGCATCTCTGAACCCTCATTTTCTTGTTTCTCTGACATAATCCTGTTTTTGCTCTTTGCCACTTCTTCCTTTCCTACTTTCTGAAAGTAATTCACACTGATATAGGGCCTGAAGTGGTGTCTATATGGTGATATGCCATACTGTCACTTCTCTCATTGATTCAATCAGAACCCGAAATAGAGATGTATACATGGGTATGCTATACCGTCATTAATGGTGTATATAAAAAACTACAAATCCCTATTCACTATTTTTTATGTTTATGTTTTTATATCGCCACTTCTAAATTTCTACTTGGACCAATGAAAAATCTATAAATCTCCATTCAGTTATTTGCTATGCTGTATGCTTCCATACAACAACTCCTAAATGTCCATACCCACATAGCTCATTCCCTTTCACTTCATATTTATTTTGTAGGGAGACTCCCACGTTAACCTGTACTTTCGCCTGTACATTACAGAATTCATTACAAACTCATGTTGCTAACCTACAAAGCCATCAATAACACTGCGCCCACATACATATCCTCACTCATCTCAAGAAGCATCCCAGCTCTCAGATCTTGTATGAGTTCCGTTTATTAAGTCCGACACTCCAGTTAAGTGTAGTAAAGTGTAGTCTTTTGATTCTTTTTAATGTGGTGGAATTTCTCAGTGGTAATATACGCTACTTGTTTTTGTAAACAGATAAGAATACAATAAGAATTATAATGTACATAATTAACTTGATTTAAAAGCCAGAAAATGTATTAGAGATATAGCTGATAGCAAGTTGGGTTTTTTTGGCCATGTGCAAATGTAATGTAAAGAAGTGTGTATTTCTTTTTTTTTTTTGCTGTTTGTATTGGGTCATTTCTTTAATGTATATTAAACTAAATTAAATTTAAACAGAATTTGCATGCAGTTCGATAGATAGATAGATTACAAACCTGGGTCAACACAAAACAGAATTTTAAACAAAAGACACTCATTAAAAACTTATGAAAATTATGTACTTAAAACAAATACAGAATATTTATAATCCCCGGAATGAAAATCAATGCCCATGCTCTGGGGCATCAGCTTCAATGCCCGGTGCTTTGCACAGGTCGAAGTGGAGATATAGAAGTAGCGGTATGGACATTTAGAGATGACAGTATGGAAACACAGACTATAATAGAAGTCAATGGAGATTTGTAGTTTTTCAATTACATTGGTTAGAGATGTGCTGGTATGGCATACCTCCGTATGCACCCCAACTTCGAGCATGGTTTGTGAATACAAAGAATGCCATTTACTGTAGAAAATAATGTTAATAAATATAACACACAGTGTGGTTTTGCTTTTACTTCTAAACTAGCTTTAAAATATAATTTACAACAATTAATGTACTTTAAGATCTCTGTTTGGTGATACTTTATCTTTAAAGTATTTGTATAAAGTAGATGTATTTTTCATATAACAGGGCTCGATGAATACAGATTTATATCATACTGGCACTTTTCACACTGACTTAATTGAATTGATGATCCATGGTGGCAAGGCAGGCATGATACACTATAATTTGTGTCTGTAGCTATACTTATTTTCAAGTATTGTACTGATATTTAGAACATATTATATATTGAGGTATATAATGAATAATGTCAGGATGCATACCATTAGGACATTTTAAGTGAGCAATAAAAATACATATTTGTAGTTTTAATGTATGAAGTCAGACCCCAAGACCTTTATAAAATTATGATCATAACATTTTCCTTTTACTGGTTTACAGTATAATAGTTTTTAGATTATAGGTGCACAATTACTCACCGTGTAGGATTAAACAGAGCGCAAGGGACTGTAGCTGACATACGTCAACACAAGAGGAAAACTGTTTCTATGGAAATGTATTTTTGTAACACCAGGATATTTGTGTTAAAAAAACCAATTGAATTGTAAATCATATTCAATGATGTCTTATAATTATTAGTTGATTGTTCAGATGGTAGTACTATATATTTGAATTACTGTACTTTCGATATTCAAGTGGTGATTACTCTTCAGGTTTTAGATCATATATGTGGAATTGCGTTATTATACTTATATTTGGTGAGGTTTTTACTATTTTAGGGTTTATATATAACTATGCTTGAGCTTGTGGGAATTTAGTAAAGGACTGCAGTAGCACTTCATAGGTCTAATTTTTTCACTGATGGTAAAGGAATTGTCCCATTACAGATAATTAATATCTTGTTACAAACTGAAGCAAGAGCGCTTAGCTACGAGACTAAAATGATTATAAACAGGTAACTTAAAGATTTCCATTACATTATATACTGTAAACCTCCAGTGCAGACCTCATCATTCCTCCCCTTCAAGGTTTTCCAAAATATGCAGATGGACAACCATAGAGTCAAATTATTAATCATTTCATTAATTAAATGTCTTTATCATGCTAATCAGTTTTATAGATCAAAATTATTAATATTTATAATGAGAGGAAGAAGCACTGAAAAGATGTACCCCTTTAGGCACATCAATCTATCCCCCTGCTAGCATAGAGGCATTGGAGGATAGAACCTTGTTCTAACCCTAACTCAAGTATTACTATATATACAATATATAGGAATATCCCCCCTGCTGTGGAAAACAGTCACAATACTTGAGGTGCTGAAAGACCCTGATAGAGGTGTGATGTAAGAACCTCATAGCCTCATAGAAATAACAAGCACCCAACACCTTTTGGAAATCCGAAACCTCCAGCTCATCTGCCTATAGAAATGCATTTGCATGTATCATAAGCTATTTTTTTCTCTACTGTCTATATTTATACCCACTGATTTATATGTGCTAATTTTTGCTGTAATTATTGCATGCTTGAATAAAGACATGAAAATACCATAGAGAGATAGATTGCAGCTTAAGGTTGAGTTAATCACAGAAGATCGACTGGCATTGTGAGGTTATAAGATTAAGGTGACATGTAGTGGAGAAAGAAGAGAAGAAAAGAGCAGTATTTCATTGTCATTTGTGGGTTGCAATGATGACATGATGAACGCGCTGTAGCATGTTATTTGAGGAGGAGGATAACAATTGTTGTCTTGTTCTTCAAGATCTTGGATTTGATTGAAGTTGATGGACTGATGGTTAATTTTGCACAGGAGAACTCCGTAGAGAGTTAAATGTACGAAAGTTGCTATCGAAAAATATGTGTGATAAGAGTTGATGTGAAAAGTTTGACAACAAAGGAGTAGTACTAGTTGGGAAAGTTTCCAGGTGATAAAGGGAGGGAAGGTATTAATTAAGAGACTGAGCATTGTTTAGAAAATACAAGTTCAGTGCTATTGCCATCCTTATTAGTAGGTGAATCATTTCACTGGGAGAGGCCAAGAGATGAGCTTAGAGTAACATGCTTAGTGGCATTAGGAGATGAAGGGTTGTAAATGGGTTGTTGAAATCACCTAGAATAATTATTGGGATGTCTGAGTATAAGAAATATGGGAGCCATGCAGAGAAATGATGATGAAATTGTTGGAAACATGTATTCAGAGGGCGATAGATCACAGCGGCATTCAAAGAGAAAGGGTTGAAATTGGTAAAATTGTGCAGACATTAGAACTAGAATTATGGTAAATATTACCGGAAAAGTGATATGTAGAAATTAAAGTCATAAATATTTAGAAGTTGTCATTGTGTCGCTATGGAAGATGTAATGCCAGAGATAAAAGATTTAGAATGAGACATAATTAACTTGCATGGATATTAAAGCAAAATGAGTTTGGCACAGAAATGATATTGTACATGTTTTATAGAAAACCAAAGCAGTCACAGAAAACTACAAGCAGGGGGGAAACTATAGCAGTGTTCAGGCAGGCAGATCCAGCGGAAGTGTCCAAGTAATACATTTACTAAGCAATGAGAATGAAATGTTACATTACAGTTTTCTCTCATCTCTTTTCAAAATTTTGTAAAAGTGCATCTCTGTATAAGCCCCAGATTCTCTTAAAAGTCTCAAATAGCCAGGGCTGCCCTGTTTACAGAGAAGACGTTAGTTTCCCTCCACAATCATCCTACATCAGTGTCATTTACTTATTTTCTGTGCAGTCCTGTGCACAGTAACACAATTACACTACATTAGGCTCATATGTCTCGGGAAAATTATGATGCTATAATTTACTATGCTATGAACCTTCCCATTATAAAAACCAGGGGCATGAACAAGCACAGGAATACCGTGTATATCGGGGATAAATGGAAAGGCACTTGCTGACCTCTGCAGTCAATCAAAAGATAAGAATCCATATCCCATTAACTCGTGATATTCTTGCAAGATGTGTCCAATAAATGTAACATATGATTCTTTGGAATGATTGTGAATGTGTTTTGTTGTAATTCAAAAAGAGTGCTTTCAGGATCTGGTCAACCATTAGACTGAGGCTGGATGATACCTGTACAAAGGGGTCAAAGTGGCTGGAGAGAACACGACACATCCTTTATTAAGAGCCTTTTGAACCAAATTAGTTTGGACTGATATCTTGGGATTTTACTTGAATAATTTAACATCATATTAGTCTGGTGAGAAAGGCAATAGAGCACCATAGGCCTATGATCAGGGGTGTATATAGGAGTTTGGCACATCAATCAAAGTTAAGGAATGTTAAGGTGTTGTCTTTTGTACTACTTTACAATCCAACTGTTGACATGTCAGCTTAGTGGATGAGTAGTTTTAAGTAAGTACTCTGATCAGAGCCGGAGTTAGATGTCACAGTGCTCCAGTCAAGATATTTTATACAGGAACACACACCCACATATATACACACACCAGCCAATGTATTATTTTATTTACTTACGCTTATTTATTACAAGGTCTCCGCAGCACCATATAATTAGGAACATAGACAGGCGGAATGGGTAGGGAAGAGGGGACCTGACAGCAAGCCTATATTCTATATAAGGGAGGATTTGATACATAGGGGCAATTACACATATACATACACTAGGGACAAGGTACGGTGAGAACATACAAACTCCCCACAGATAAGGGCATACATTTACTAAGCAGGCAGAAAAGTGGGGATGTTGCTCATAGCAACCAGATTCAAGCTCACATACTCTAGTATGTAACATAAAAATGGGAGCTTGAATCTGATTGGTTGCTACTTTTCAGTCTCCCTGCAATGTCCCTGCTTAGTTAGGGCCTAAATTAACTATCAGCTAGCACTGTAAGGCATCAGTGCAATGTAAACGTAAGTTAATAAATGTTAAGTTTTTTCTGCAGCTGACTATATCTCTTTAGCTCTGAGGCTATACACACTAAATTCTGCAATTGACTATCATTACGTACTGTATATTCATGTGCTGCAATTATTTCTGCCTATTAGCTAAACATTACACATTCTTTGTGTTACCGCTATATGCTATGTTGATGAGCTTAACATTGTGCTGAGCACAGTTTCAAAGACACCTCACTAACAGATCATTTCCTCCTTTTAATGTGAATGTGTCCATATTCAGGTGGAATCATGGTGCAGAAGACTGATTGCCATCTATTACAGCATTGGCTAATGTGTCTCCAGAATGCTGGCAGTGTGGATCTCTCTTCTGGCTTGTCAGACCTTAATTCGTTTTTCTTTATTTTATAGACTGTGATGCTTTATTATGTCGGATTTGTCTGGTGTCATTAAATATTTGCAGAATAATTAACGTATCCTCAGAAATTGGACCAGTTAAAATGCAATTAAACTGAACAAGATATCTGAAAAAAACACATAAATGTCCCTTGTATATAAGATCATTAATAGAATTTACAGATTTACATCTTAATTAGCTTGCCCTATAAGGAACAGCTCAGACTTTTATAGTTAGCCACTTGAATACATTGAGAAACAATGTTTGCTTGTACTTGTCCTTATAAGTATTTTGAACAAGGTACTTTATACTACTACTACTACTACTACTACTACTACTACTACTATTACTACTACTTTTAACACTAATAAATATAATAATAATAAAAATGACAATAATCACACATATCTTCAAAAATATACACACAACATTGTAAAGCTCCCAACATAATTTGAAGTTTCTCAACTGTGTATTTTAATCGACTTGCCATTCAGATGCATGTGTGTGTAATTCTTTATCATTCAACCTGTGACACCCATAAAGGGATCTAGTTTATATATTACATTAATTATGCATTTTGTACAATATACAATAGTAAAGTAAAACTATTTTCCATGTATGTGTTTTCATTTCAGCTGGAATAGAATTAAATGTAATACAATATAACACAATATTTTTATAGTCGAGAAAAAAATACGAGATCATTTATTTTATGTATTACATGTTATTGTATTCTAGTATTAGGAAGAAACAACATAATCTGTACATTTTCACCTTGGAAAAATGTGGCAAATACCTTTTTTTGATGAAGAAACTATAGTAATTTTCTCCGTCCATTTAACATCTGCCTCCTATATAGCTCAACATCAGTACCATTATGCATAAACATCATTTATGGTATAGAAGTGTATCCCCAATATTTGCTTCAAACAATAAATATTAACATCAGTTATGTTAATATCATGTTAAGTTATGATATTACAAATAAAGCATCTGGAATAGTACGAATCGAGGAGCATGTTTTATGGCATATACTGTAGTACGTAGCAACACCCTCATCTCTTGCTCTAGCGTGAAAGTGAATACAGTATTACATGGGACAGCTGGCACAAGGCTAAGATGGGATTGGGTTGCCTTGACAACAAACAAAATGTTTAGACATGCATTAAAACATTTCAACTTAGACTTAAATCCTGAGAAATCATGCAGACAAGCCATGTGGGAAATAAGAAGTAATTGAACCGAACATTAGAACCACTGTGCTGAAATACAATTTGTCCTTCCGAGTGCTTCAATAAATGATTCCAGTATGTCTTACAAACACTGCTAAAAACAAATCAGTGATCATACTGTTCCAGTTATAAAAATAATGTCGGTTGTGGTGCAAAACTGCATATTCTTTTGCATTATAACTTGTAAATGTAAAAATACATAGACTCAGCATGCGTTCTGTTATAAAGAACTGCCACTCACCAGGACTTGTCTTTCAGAAAATTGTCCTTTAATTATAGATGTCAATTTTACTGATCTGCTCAATAATACATATACCGCAGCATGTTTTCCATTTTGATCTTCACACTTCACAATTGATTACCAACCTCCTTCATTTAGATGTTTAACTGTTTGCACGACTTTCATTATTACTCAACAGGATATATTTAAGCCATTGGAAAATGTTTTGTGGAAGAGAAAGTTAATATTTGCAAATTGTTTTAACAATTTAATCATTATATATCTGTTTTGCCAGTATTCAAGTTAGCAGTTTAGGGACTGATTAGGGACTGTATGCAGATTTAAGTGTGCTTTGTGTCCAATACTCATTCCATATGAGAGTGCTGAGTGCTACTAATGTCCGCAATTATGAGGTTAGTGCACCTCCCTGGAACTCTTCAGAACCCGACCGTTAGTCCTACATATGCAGCCTCGTTGTGGTTTCATTCACTGCATAAGCCTAACATTCCCTTTCCTGCTGCCTAATCCTATCCTTCCCCTTCCTGCTGCCTAACCCTTTCCTTCCCCTTCCTGCTACCTAACCATAACTTTCCCCTGTCCCGGCAGCTGCGTCAGTATGTTTGAATGGCAGTCATCTGTATGTATGGGACATTTGTAGCAGCAAATACATCCCCACAGCCAGGGCCGGCGCTAGGTCTGTGGGCACCCTAGGCAGACCTAGCACCGCACCCCCTGCAGGTGAATGAAGTGTGGCGTGATGTCATCACGTCACGTACCACCGCAACGTGATGACGTCACGCCGCTTCAAAACCACAGAGGAGGACGGCAGAGTGGTGCCGGTCACCCTCCCGGTTTTGAATTATTGTGCTTGTTTTTTTGTTTGCACCATTTTTCTAGTTTTTTNGTTTTTTTTAATAATTAATTTTTTTGCCTTGACACGCTGCAGCCCTCCCGGTCACCCTAGGCGCCGGCCTGTGTTCGCCTAATAGCCGCGCCGGCCCTGTCCACAGCCTTATGTAGAAGGGTGTCATATGGAAAGAGATTGACCCTTAGTCAATGGCCAATTTTAATGACTCCCCCTACCCACCAAGTCTAACTCTACAAGCCAGACAATTAACACACGCTCCACAGACAGAAAGCTGATACAGAAGCAAGCTCCCATCATCAATGTTCCAATTAGAGAAGGTTGATAACATACAAAGAATACAGATGGATATCTGGAAAATGCAAGTCAAAATCAATGTGCAAGTCTCAGAATCTTTTTAGGATCCATTGTCATGGAAATTAGAACTCTGAACCTGTTTCTATAATATTGCATTTTGTTAATATGGAATTCACTTTGCCAAAGCATTATGGTGATATTCCAGTGTAGCAGTATTTTCTGCTTATTGCAATATAGACATAGCATGGAGGCACTGCTAGTGGTTTCCTAGCTACACCAGCAAACTGTGTTCTTATGCAGTTGCTTAGGTGTGGCTATATCTAATCAGTGATATTTAAATCTTCTTACTGACATACTGTAGGTTCACTTTCAATATTTATTATATTTATGTGATGTGTTCTGCTACAGCTACGAATACTTGAGGATCTTTTGTACTATAACTTTTTGAAGATAACGTGTGCTACATCTCCTTGGGAATTCTTTGTGCCAAGATAAGGCTTAATCTGGGTGACTGTTCTGCATGTAGTTTGTTGTCATGTTATATACAGTATTTGTACAAAATTCCAAATATTTGCAATTGCTTCTATTATAATAACTGTAAAATGCTTTGCCTTAACAGGTTTAGGCATTAACTTTAAGTAATAGTGATGTTTTTTTT
>JABWIB010000951.1:68920-80304 GCA_016617825.1 Platyplectrum ornatum
CTGAGAGTAGGAGACCAGGGAGAAGGAGCTGAGAGTGGGAGACCAGGGAGAGGGAGCTGAGAAACAAGGCAGGAGGCACAAGGCTGGAGGCACAAGGCAGGAACGAGCTGGCAGAACTAACCAACGCTATAACCCGCAGCACGAAGGCAGCGCTGCGGGTCTAATAAAGGGAAGGCTGGCCAATGGGAGAGGAGGAAGGCGGCCAAGCCCCCAGCCTGAATCGCAGGAGACCCGGCTGAAGGGGAGACAGCCGGGTCCGCTGACATCACTCGCCAGCATGAGACAGCGGGGGAGCAGACTGGACGGCCAGGGCGTCCTGTTGCTCAGAAACAGTACGCTGAACGGAGGCACCGTCCCTAACATAGGGTCCCCACAAAAAATGTTCAACTGGGGCCCTGCAAAATCTAGGGCAACTTCCCTTTGTGAATAAGTTTTATATTAGCTGTTTTGTCAGTTGTTCCATTTTACACACCATCCATAAAATGCTTGCCATTTTTTAGAAACCCTGTAAAAAAAAAAATTAGAAAAAATTAACTAGAAATATACTTACATTACCTCAGCTCCATCCCCGATGCTCCAACGTTTGCAGCCTGCGTGGAGAGAACGTTCTATATGCAGAGATAATATTCTATATATTAGGAGAATACATGGTTTGGAAAATAAATAGTAAATATAGACCCTGAACTCTTTCATAATAGGTTAAATACAAAAATGCACAGATATACCGAAAATACTAAGACAAGGATCAGCACATTTCATTTTCTTAAAGTAACTTTTAGAGCATTTTCTGACCACAATAACCACAACTGAATGTTTTCCTACTTCTAAGCCCTGAACATTCAATTATTGAATTTTTACCTGCAACATGATAAAAACTGATAAAATAAAATTAAGAAAAAACTATATAGTTCTTTTTTATCAAGTTTAAATACTTGTAAAATTGGAAACATAGAAACATAGAAAGTGACGGCAGATAAGAGCCACATGGCCCATCCAGTCTGCCCAGTTGTGTATTTAAAACTATACCAACCCAAATTTATTCTATATTTTGTTGGACAATACCCTTATATTTATCCCAAGCATGCTTAAACTGTTCTGTAGTATTAGCCTCCACCACTTCTGATGGGAGGCTATTCCACTNATCNACTACCCTTTCAGTGAAGTAATTCTTACGGACATTTCCCCTGAACCTACCACCCTCCAGTTTATACGCATGTCCTCGCGTTCTACTACTCCTTTTTCTGTGAAAAATGCCCCCCTCCTCCACCTGGTGACGTCCCTTGATATACTTGAAAGCCGCCATCATATCACCCCTCTCCCTTCTCTGCTCCAAGCTGTATAAAGTAACATAATCACAATACAATACATCAGCAAGTCATAGTCATAGTATCTGAAGGTAACTCTTTTGAATACACCAGGATTATTTTTTAATTATGAATAATAATATTATTCCTGCAAAAGACTTTATATTTTATTTTATATTAGACACAATAAGCCTAATGGATGCTTTCAGTCCCAATGCAATTTTAGAAACTATCCTTACACAAACATTAGTCAGTGTTATCAAGTGAGAGAGAATAACTTAAAAGTTATACTGATCAATAGCTAAGTTTAGTGATATCTATTAAAATGAAACTATATTACTAATTTTTAATATTTAATCATTATAAAGATGTATTAGAACAAATACAATTTATACACTTTATATATAGTCAAAATGTTTTCACTGCTTTGTTCCAAAATTACATTTTGGAATTGCTTTATACCATTATAAAAACTGCTTTATTGCTTTATTGCGATTATGGGAACTAAATTAGATTGGATTAGATTTGGATCTGATATTTGTAATATATAGAATATAAATATTCTACTTGTCACAAGCCTATGGCTTGCCATGGTATGTAGAAGCGCACAACTGTGGTTGTTTAGACTAGAACAGAATGTCCAGCCTATGAATAGAGGGAGTTTACATATTTTAAATAAAATACAATGGTTATGTACTAATTACAGATTAAGTATCATCAGTGTATAAAACCACTGGAGAATTGAAGCAATGAAACATGTCCATCTTAAATTATAATATAGTTAAATTATTGATTGAGGTTATAATTCTTTTTTATAAGAATTACTTTTTCCCCTTATTTCTTAAAGTAGTATATCATCAGGTGTGCTCCTTGCTTTGCCAATTTGTGTTTTTGTGTTTAACTTTCTCAAAGTTGCAGCATACCTTGTGTTTGGGTACTGTTACAATGATTATGTATTTTTCTGTTGGATATGTTTTGATAAATGTATGTGGTTTTCTACAAGTGTCCCTTTCTATGCTCCATCCCCTCCTGTAATCTCTTCTATACTCTATCTCCTCCCTGATACCCTCCTCTTCTTCTCTGCTCCATCCCTTCCCCTTAGCCTAAATCTAACCCTACCCATAGCCTATCCATAAACTTCTTCTACGCTGTATAATCTTACTAACCTTCCCTCTCCTGTTGGGTCCCCTAGATGGTCTCCATTTTCCACTCCCTACTGTCCATGGGTACTTGCGACCATCCAGGGGAGAAAAGAACATCCACTTCGGTTGGCATACCTTTGGCATAATAAATGGGTTAGTTGCAGAAATACAGATGTTTCAGCATACTTACTGATTCATTTATATACTTTTCAAAATAAACACATTTTTTTAATAAAGACTGTCAATATTTAGCATCAACTGTCAGTATGTCTAAAAAGTCAATTTCTAAGCGGCTAATTAAAACCCTACTAAACCATTTAAGTGCTGCATATGTATAATAAAAGATGTCAAATCAATTGATAAATCATTTGTTACCTTGCATAACAAACGAAAAAATTATGAGTGAGGGAAATTCCATGTATTTCTAAAACTATATAATATTATAGAAAATATAATATGCAAAATAGTGCAAAATAGTTAAAGGTCCAAGAGTTGTAGACATTTATGACATTGCTTCACTAATGTTTGGGTATGATGAATATGTATAGGAAAGTCTATTACTTGCTGGTGATCTACAAGTCACAATTTTTTTTTTTACTTAAATGCATACATTTTAATATTTGGCTTTTGTACAGATGATTATGTATAGTCATAAGCAATACTGTTTATATCTAGTGTACATTTATTTGTGTACTTTAGTTATCACAGTCATATTACAATATTGATACATTTTAGCACATTCATTTATTTTACAATTTCACTAATGGTATTTTATAGATCTTTTTGTCATAACAATTTTGATAACCTATTGATAAATCAATGACCTTGTTTCTATTACTTAGTCTCCTACATACTAGGGGGCCTTAGCACATGGAGCTTCCAGTAAATTGCAGAGGGTCACTGAGCATGTAACTATCTATGTAATTAATATTTATCATAAATTCTTGAATTTTTAAATGCCAATATTACATCTGCCATTGTTCAGTTTGTAAATCATGTTGACTTATTATAATAATTGGATCTAACCACCAGTTTTTGGACTGCACTCTCCAATGTGGTTGGAAGATTCAGATTTAATTGCAATACATTTATATTTATGTTATGTTTTAGTAGCATGTATTTTTCATTCTCATTTTTATAATTAAGCATTTGTACTTTTTGTGTATCTGAAATGTTTACTGCTCCATGCAATTATTAGTAGAAATATAGTACATTGACATCTTAGAACTTTTTGTTTGATCAACCATTGTAATATACTTTTTTTGTTTTATTTTTTATTCATTTATTTTTACTGAAGCATGAAAAACTACAATGGACAAAAAAATACAGAGGATATATAAGATTGGATTTCATAACATACATGTAGTAATGTGGAGAAACATAATAAACAGGAAACAAACATTGTGGTATGCACACAAAATTTTGGTTTCCAGGAAACATAGACACAGACTCTGCAATAATATAATTGAACCAAGGCTACAATCTAGTGTCATGTAAACAAGTATCAACCTGGAATTGTATAAGAGCAGATAATGTAGCAATACACTGTTTTCATTTTACAAAAAAAANCATTTTGGTAGAATTCAATTTTAGAGCATGCTTTTGCGAGCCACCAGTAATATAAATGGCTAATTGTTTTGACCTCCTATTCAGTTTAAATGTTAAATGGTTTGACAAAAAAATACCCACTCCTGCAAAAGGGGCAGGACATCTAGCAGGTGAAAAAAAGTGAAAGAGAAATATAAATGAACCTGTCTCGAAAATCTGAAACAATGTAAGCAGGTAGCCCTTTGTCCGTACATATCGGAGAATTTTGTGAATCTGTGAATCCCATAGTGTACCAGCTACATAGTCTCTGTGAAAAATGTTCAGTAGCCTCTCCCTATATGTGCTGGCCTTCACGATCTGGAACAAGAATTCCAGAATCTCCAGAGACATATTCTACATTGAGAGTAGGAAATGTGTGAGAGACCAGCTGGGATTTTGGTGTGGTCAAGGATACCAGGAATAACATTATATGCGGGATATGGTACTCCTCTCACGGGGCGGGGTTGCATGCATTCTATAGTATGGATTTCGCAAGTCACTGTCATCCAGCTGTCTAACAATCAGCTGGGCATAAGGGCAAACACGTGAGTGCGCAGAATTTCATATGAGTCAAATATGTGAAAGCATGGCCTAAATTCACTAAGAGGGGAGTTTGCAGGGGAATTGAAAAGTGAGGATGTTGCCCATAGCAACCAATCACATTTGAGCTCTCATTCTCCAGAATGTAAAATTAAACTGAAAGCTCAAATCTGATTGGTTGCTATTCCCCTGCAAACTCCCCGCTTAGTGTATTTAGGCCCATGTCTTTAAAGAGTGAGGTATCTGATGCAAGTAATACGTTAGATCTTCCAAAGATCAAGCAGCCCCACCCACCTAAAATTTTTGGTTTAGTAAAATGGCAGAAATAAGTATTGACTGTTCAGTTCCTGTCCCTGCCTCACTGCCTTCCAAGAGAACCAAACAGTGGGTTGTGTTGTGTACTGCCAGGTATAGCAGTAAAGCCACAATGGAGATAGGAAGGGAGGGAGATTTCAGGCAAAAATGTGCTGTCTATAGCAGTGTTTGTATAATAATCAGTATTATGAAGCCAATAATGCCATTTGTAGAGGATATAACAGTTTGGGGAAGAGGACCATTTTAATAAGGCTGACAAGCCCACAATAGGAGAAAGGAAGGTTCTGCCATCTAGTTAGCGAGCCTTCATTATCAAGTTTTGCATATTATCCTTATAAAAATATAAGGTTTCCTTTTGCGGATAATTCGCTTATGCAGTTGTTGAATTCAAATCCCCAAGATGAAATCTCTGCATCAAATTCCTTAATCATCCAGAATTTGCCATAACGATTTCGTAAGATGGTGTGTAAGGACCTGGGCTCTCTGACCGATCAGGAGGTGGTGAAGTTGTTTTGTATTAACTGTGCCACACTTCTGAACTTATATTATCTGGTGAGAGAGGATTTAGAGCCAGAGAGTGCTCGTTGTCATGCGGTTCCTGGGCTGCTGAAATGATGTGTTCCATTCATTTCCTGGTGACTGGGTCCTTCCAGTTTGTGTCAGGGCGAATGCTTGTTGAATATCACAGCCGACTTTTTCCAGACACTTATCTCAGGTGTTAAGTGCTAAAATTATCTCAGGTGTTCTGGCTAAAATTATGCACAGACATGTCTGTTTGCCCAGCCATGAAGCAGCATGGCGCAAGGTTAAGCAGGGCTTCTATGAACTTTCAGGATTTCCATCAGTTCTGGGAGCCATAGATTGAACTCATGGTACCATTCCCTAAGTGTTCAGGTGGCCTGTGATGTGAATCTTTACTGTATATGCCAGCTTTCCAGGCTCATGACATGATGCCTATATTCTGAGGCGCTCAGGTCTTTTTGAGCTTTTTGACCACCATCATATGCCTGAGGGTTGGATTTGGGGCAAGGAACATTTTTGTAACTTTAATGTAAATGTTTGTTGTGCCTTTGTATGATTTAAAGCTGTTACACATTTTTCCAGCAGGCGACTCAGGATATGGGTGTCGCTCGTGGCTAATGACCCCACTGTTGCATCCTGAGACTTCATAAATAGCCTCTGGGGAAGAAGGAAAGAAGCAGAATCTCTAGCGGCATCTATTAGAAGAGGCGTTCCTCTAGTCACATCCGACTCACAAAGGAGCATTTGCAACATGACTGGGATAAATGCCAAACCAGTAACCAACACTTCCTTAAGGAAGAGTTGTGTCCCTCTACAGACAGCTGTTTCGGGGTAATTGCCCCTAATCAGTGTAGAGCAGGGATGTGGCTGGCTATTGAGAGACCTACTGTGTCAGTCACGGGGGATAAACATTCTCCTTAAGGAGAAACACCATGAAGGTGTGTGGAGACCTACAGGCCGTCTTGCTCCACTAAAATTTGAATAAATAAATAGCATCTGGGGAAGAAGGAAAGAAGCAGAATCTCTAGCGCCATCTATTGGAAGAGGCGTTCCTCTAGTCACATCCGACTCACAAAGGAGCCTTTGCAACATGACTGGGATAAATGCTAAGCCATTAACCAACACTTCCTTAAGGAAGAGTTGTGCCCATCTACAGACAGCTGTTTCGGGGTGATTGCCCCTCATAAGTGTAGAGCAAGGATCTGGCTGGCTAGTGAGAGACCTACTGTGTCAGTCACGGGGGATAAACATTCTCCTTAAGGAGAAACACCATGAAGGTGTGTGGAGACCTACAGGCCGTCTTGCTCCACTAAAATTTGAATAAATAAATAGCCTCTGGGGAAGAAGCAGAATCTCTAGCGCCATCTATTGGAAGAGGCGTTCCTCTAGTCACATCCGACTCACAAAGGAGCCTTTGCAACAAGACTGGGATAAATGCCAAGCCAGTAACCAACACTTCCTTAAGGAAGAGTTGTGCCCATCTACAGACAGCTGTTTCGGGGTGATTGCATCAGTGTAGAGCAGGGATCTGGCTGGCTAGTGAGAGACCTACTGTGTCAGTCACAGGGGATAAACATTCTCCTTAAGGAGAAACACCATGAAGGTGTGTGGAGACCTACAGGTCGTCTTGCTCCACTAAAATTTGATTAAATAACCGCACACCATCCATATAATAAGGCACACCGTGCCACTAGATGTGTGATAGAACGTACCTTTGGTGTATTAAAATCTCGCTTTCGGGGCCTTGATAAGTCTGGTGGGCAACTTCTTTATTCTCAAAGGAAGGTGGCTCATATTGTGTGTGCTAGTTGTCTGCTTCGCAATCTAGCCCTAATCTGCTTCACAATCTAGCCTTTGGGGTGAGATTGTTGAAGCAGAAAGTGAGGATGCGGAAGTTCTGTCAACAACTTCTTAGGAACACAGTAGGTCAGGGATACAGGCAAGAAATAGGCTTATTGTGGACCATTTCATATGTAAGTGTATTTTTTTTTAGGTTTTCATAATTTGTGTATTCTTGTATCATATTACTGGCTAGTTTTGTAAATTACTTATGGGAGCCATACATAAGTGTGTTTTATTATAGGAAAGTAATGTACAAGTGGCTTTGTTTTGAAACTGTTCTATTGTTGACAAACATTTAAATGCTACCCACCATTATAGTAAATTTCAAGTGTGCACTGCTCATTCTCCTTTTATTTTTCCCTAGAGATTGCTGAACATATGCCTCTTTCACCCCTTGTTCTCCTTTGCCTCATGGAGATTGTGTTGGGGTTGGCAGAGGTGTAGAGATTGGTGTCACTGTACTCTATGTTTCCAGATTGCTGATTTATATGTCGCCTGCAGCCAATCCCTGCTGATAATGGCTATGCAAGTAGTTTGCAGTTCTGACAGTATTTACGCATTGTCAATCCGCATCTCCATAGTGTTGCTTTGAGTGGCTTGTGTTTGTTGTGCCACATTCAAAGCAATTTGTTTGATTTCCAAAAATAGCAGCCTGGGACATTTTCCTCCTTTCATACCTTTCCATAAGTTTATTGTGTCTGCACTGCTCTTGCACCATAATGTCCTGCATATTGTGCAGGTTGTTGATGATTTTATCTGTGTCCTTTGCAGTGTCTCCAGATGTTGGTGTTCCAAGTGTTGCAGCAGTAGGTCTTTTCATCTGGTCAGTTTCCGGCATGGTGTGCCTGACCTTTTTGGCTCTTTGCCGCGGTGCCACATCTGGTTCTGTGATGGGGGTATGTGTGATGATTTGTTCTGTAATGTAGAATTAGGGGAAAATGTTTAAAAAAATTAATATGCATGCAACATTACACATACTTGTACCGATCTCCACATGCATAACATCCTAAGTGTGACAATATGATTTGGTTTGGGCAACAATGTGTGTCATCAAGACGGCTCATTTATTTTCACAGCGGGGAGTTTGCAGGGGAATTGAAAAATGGGGATGTTGCCCATAGCAACCAATCAGATTCGAGCTCGCAGTTTCATTTTAAATTCTGGAGAATGTGAGCTTGATTGGTTGCTATGGGCAACATCCTCACTTTTCCATTCCCCTGCAAACTCCCCACTTAGTGAATTTAGACCAATTGTCTTAAAGACACTCTGAAGGATCCTAGCTGACACACCTTACAAAGAGTTGTCATTGAACATTACTGCCATCCATTTCTATGGGCAACTAAACATTTTTCCCATATGTACTTTGTCAAGACGTTGCACACTTGCAAACATAAATGTTAGGCCATCTATGTTGCTAAATGTATATTGATTACATTTGTATGTCGATTAAAATTCATCACATACACTCATGCTAATCCTTATTATAAATGTTATAAATGTATACAGCAAAATAAGTTTCAACATTTACTATTTGCACTCATTCCAGATTCCTCACCTGCTGTGGTGAGCCATTCTTGGTCACCTGTTGCTGCTGGTGATTTCATGGCTTGCCCATGTTGAGGAACAGCATAGGATGTGCCCAAACAATAAAACGGTAATTATTGTTACACATATTGTGAATGTTTCAATAAGCAATCTCAAATCAGAATGATAAACCATTATGCACATTGCATTATATATCTTCCCAAATCACAACATGAAATATTTGTAAAATGCACTCTTGCCTTAGTATGCAGAAATATAGCACACACAATAGTATGCCATACCACACATATTAAATATAGGCTGCACACAACAATGTTTGGTAAGGGCCCGGACCATGGAAAATGGCAATAAAATAATACGTGAAATTGATCTGCATTCAATGGAGCTACACCCTCAATGAGATCCTCTGGAATTATCGCCTGGATGGCCTCCTCGTAAGGGTAAAAGGACATCTCCAAGCATTCCCCACCACTTGTTTTCTTACGGTGATCGACTATGTGTCCCAACTTCTTCTTCACTTCATGTCGCTTGATGTCCGAGAACCATTTTTTTTATATTGTGCTCAGTGCGCTTCTGTGGGCCGATAGCATTAACTGCATTCACAATCTCTCCCCAAAGGTGTTTTTTGAGCTTGCTGGTGGTGGTTGCAGTATGGGCACCATACAACTTTTCATGACAGGGAAGGATGGCCTCAACCAGCACAGCATTCTCTCCATTGCTGAAGCGTATATTGTGCTCTTGCTTAGTTTTGCACCTGAGACCAGGAGAACTTTCCCTACCCTCCATTGGTCCCTGCTCCTCCTCACTACTTCTGCTGGATGTCATTATCCCAGACCCAAAGAAAAAGGGGCAAAAAAAAACCCACAAACACACAATGGACACAACAAAGAATGACAAACAACACCAAGACAGACAAAACACACACTACCTTCATTACTACAAACAAACAATCACACAGGCACACTCCAAGTAAACAACCTTTCACACACAATAATTAGGAATGATAAAGGCAAAAAAATTGAAAGCCACAGGACACAAAATACAACCAAAATAAATAATAAATACACACAACAACAAATGTCACAATAACAATCACTCTCTATTTACTATATACTGCTCTCCTATAAACTCCAAACCAAACACAGTCTCTCTACCTCACCAGCTCCAAACACCACTGAGGAAAATGCCCATACCCTAAAGTTTATATAGTGCATAACCCTGAAATAATATGGGTCATAATTGGCTGTTGTGCGAATTTATTCACCAGTAACAAGGATTTGAATCCACCAAGCCAGAGGTATATGTGAATTCGACAAGGTGAATTCCAGAAATCGCTCTCATTTTGGCGAAATTCGCTGGAGAATTCAGGTCAAATCACAAATGCTAATCGCCATCATTACTAGACATCCCCAAGCATTGGCGATTTTAAATCCCGGCAAATGAGGATGAATTGAAATCCCACCCCAAAGTGAAATTTACTGAATTCCCCCCTTACACTCTCATCGTTTACACTCTCATGGGCAAAACCATGTTGAATTGCAGGGTAGGTAAAATTAATTTTAGTGTTTGCATGTTATTAGACTTGGGCTGGAAAGATCATCTATCACCTGTAATACTGATTGCAATTAATTCAATTTACTTCCCCTGAAATTCAACATGGTTTTGTCATTAGAGTGTAAATCTGAATCTACAACTAGAGAGAACTTGCCAATGCAACCAAGTGCCTCTGCTGGAAGTGTCATTTCTCTATTAGCACTGATTCTTACACACCTCTGAGCATGGCATATGGAAAATGTGATACATTCATAATTAAACATTTGCCATGTTCAGCAAAAACTGGCCTAAAGCCTATTAATTGTATTTTATTAGCACCATATTAATGCTTTATTTATATTCTTGTTACCATTTTTTTTTTATCAGGTAATAGCTATCTAATTGAGAATATCATTGTAGTAATATGACATAAGCTTAAAGGCATGCACATTATCACCAATGCAGCAACACTTTTCATCTGAGTTTTCCCCAAGGTTTAAATCTTTTAAACATTTGCTATTAAATCTGTTTACATTTCTACTATGTGTCATACCCAATCCGCTTTAATAATCATTTTCACATTGGAATGTCACAATCACAAACATGATACTCTTTATATATTGTGATATGTATATCACATGGAAAGATTTACCAGCGGTGCAGTCTGCTGTGTGTGTGGATGAATACCTGTTTATCAATTTGAAAAATATATTTTCCATTTCCTCCAAGATACCAAAAAACAGGGTATGTCTTAAAGATTTTCTACATTGTCGTTACACATTTATACTTCAAATAAAATCATTCTTGCCATATATAGTCCCTTGATATTATTATTCATCTTCTATTTAACCAAAGTGAAACCAAGCATTATGGACCTGATTCAGAGTTTTTTGCGGATCTGTCAGTCTTCTAATGTTAAGCACAGATCCTGTGCTTATTTTGCACAAACAGGCTATTAGTAGCCTGGTTGTGTATAAATAAAGCCAGGATCTGTGTAAAAAATGTAAAAAAAAATAATAAAAAAATAATTAAAAAAATAATAAAAATAATAATA
>JABWIB010000951.1:88639-99175 GCA_016617825.1 Platyplectrum ornatum
GTTTGGAGCTTGGTGAGGTCGGGAGAGTGGTTTGTGGTTGCAATTGAGAGTGGTATATGTATTAGTGACTGTTGCAGCTTCCATTTTTATGAATGGGCAAACAAGCTTTCAGTGCTGTATGAGTGNCTTTNTATNGNGCTCCTATGGAAATCTCCACTCTCTGCTGACGATTGGCCTTTTGACAATTTTTACAAATCGTCATGACGATGTGTGGATGAATACAATATTCGTCAGTTAATGAATCCCATTTTTGTATCCATTGTATTGCAAAAATCGTCACCGCGATATCCCATTGACGATCTGTAAAACAAACAAAATGACGAAAAAAAACACATTCGTCACTTAGTGAATACACATTTGTGGAATTCGTCAGCCACTGACGATTTCACAAAATTGCCACTTAGTGAATTCCCCCCCAGTTCTCTTGCAAGATCACTGAAAATGCTCAGCTCAGTACCTGAATATAGTAAATTCGGGTGGGCTCGGTTTCTTGGAAACTGGTACATAGAGGTGTTGGCAGAGAGGTGTTGTATACAGTGTAGTGTGCAATGAGAGGCACGAATGAATTGGCACTGTGGTGACAGAGCGTAGCATGCAATGAGAAGCACTGATGAATTGGCACTGTGGAGACAGAATGTAGTGTGCAATGAGTGACATGGATGAATTGGCACTGTGGTTATAGTGCGTAGTGTGCAATGAGAAGCACTGATGAATTGGCACTGTGGATACAGAATGTAGTGTGCAATGAGTGACATGGATGAATTGGCACTGTGGTTATAGCGCGTAGTGTGCAATGAGAGGCACGGATGAATTGGCACAGTGGTTATAGTGCATAGTGTGCAATGAGAGGCACGGATGAATTGGCACAGTGGTTATAGTGCGTAGTGTGCAATGAGAGGCACAGATAAATTGGCACTGTGGTTATAGCGTGTAGTGTGCAATGAGAGGCATGGATGAATTGGCACTTTGGTGAGAGAGTGTAGCGTACAATGAGAGGCACGGATGAATTGGCACTGTGGTTACAGTGCGTAGTGTGCAGTGAGAGGCACAGATGAATTGGCACTGTGGTTATAGCGCGTAGCATGCAATGAGAGGCACGAATGAATTGGCACTGTGGTTACAGCGCGTAGTGTGCACACAGCAGATTATAATGTGACTGGTGGGAAATCTCTAGCTTGAGACTGAGCACAACAAAGTTCAATAAGGGATTCTAATTTAATCCTGCAGTTGCAGTGGGACTGCTGTGTGGGAGAGGGACAAGCTCAGTGGGTGGAACGTTTACCATACAGAACATTGTGTGTATTTGCTTAGTAGAAAAAGTACATGTTCTTACAAAATTTAAAGGTACTCAGGACGCTAAATGTTCCTACATGAAATATGTATTATTATTATTATTATTATTATTATTATTATTAGCAAACAGCTTACAATTTACAATTTAACATAAGTAAATTTATTTTAAACAAAAAATATCAAAAGCTAGATGATCAAAAGCTAGTTATATTGATCATGTTAATGTTACAACCTGTATGAATAATTGGTGGAAAAATCAAATAAAAGTAATGATATTTAATGCTTTTTTAAAGTTGTATAAAAAAATCTTTCATTTTTTTCAGATTTATCATTGGTATACTGAGTTTAACAAGTGGATAACAGCAAAATTATCAAATAGCAGTTTTTCAGACATTTTCTAGCATGCATGGAGATAAGTGACTGTATATAAAATAGGCATGACTGTATATAAAATAGGCATTACAGGTTAATCACAATAGATGAATGCTATGCCAGTCTGCAGAGAGAATGTTCATATGACTTATAGTAATCCAAATATGCTGCATATGTGCATACATATTCAGGTATGTCAATGTCTGTCATAAAACAGAGGTATCTGCTTTATATAGAATTTACCAGTCAGCAGCAAATTCATGTTGGTGATATCACAGCAGACATGATAGATTCAACCTTTGATTTATTTTGGAAAAGTCAATGCCAGCATGAAAGAGCATGTGATGGGGGCACGGAAGCATTAAATGGCCTAGACCGACCATATTCCCCATTAACTATTGCTAATTACTGCCGAATAGCTGGAGTGTGTATTTAAAATGCAATAAAACTAGAAAGAAAGAAAGAAAGAAAGAAGGAAAGAAAGAAAGAAAGAAAGAAAGAAAGAAAGAAAGAAAGAAAGAAAGAAAGAAAATATATAACCATAGTGTAAAGGTCATATTTCCCACCAGTAAGAAAGTCAGGTACCACAATTCAGAATTGTAATGCTTCTGCACTCAAAGCTCTGAGGGCAGTGGGATTTGATGAGGAATAGCTCACTTTTTGAAGTCTGGTTTCAGATCAAGTAAGAGCATCAAGTCTTTCAAAATATGTGGATCCTTCCCTAAAGGTAATCAATTACTCTGCAAATGACAGCTATATTACAGCATTGCATTTATTTAAATGTCCCAGATTGCCTCTCCTCTAAGAAGTTCATTTTAAATTGCGTCATTTTGGAATAAAAGCTATACACTACAACCACAGGCAATGGCAGGCAATTTTGTGAAGTGCTACGACGGTGGATGGATTTTATTTGGAAGCTTTTACTGGAAAAATTACTGTGTAAGTAATCAAATGAAATACTTAATAAAACACTGATTTTACACTAATATTGTTCCTTTGTGGTACTCTTCTTATCTATGCCAGCATCCGTGAGGCTGGGCACGATCAGAGGTCAGAACCAGGAATCGGCAGCAGATGGAAGGCACACGTGGAGAGTGAGAACCTGCAGCCAAAGCAGCGCTAGCAGCACACCACGGGACGATACAAGCCAGGACTGTTTTTTGGAGTGGATCAAGAACTCCAGAACTGTGAGAATTTTCGTCTTATTACAGACCACATCTATATGATTACTGAACAGACATATGGTTTTTGTGATTATTGATACTAAGCTATATTTTGAGATACAGTATATTATTTATATCATTTATTCCAATTACCGTATATAGGCAATTAACTAGGTGTATTAAAACATAGAAAAGAATGTGCTAAGATGTAAGCACCAACCCATTTAAATGAAATTTTGCTTTTTAGATAAATACAGCATAGTTTATGCCTCCTGATATAGTTACAGCACTATCCAGGACACTAGATGTTCACATATACATATATGTAGAGCTCAGTGGTTCTCAATCTTTCCCAGATAGAGGCACCCTTATGGTCTCCATAGAGTTTCAAAGCAAGCCTAAGACAAATGAATTACCAAGCAGTCCCAAGTATTTTACAAAAAATACCATAATAACTATTTAGTTAAAGACAGAAATGCTTCAGATTGACATCAAATCTTGAATNGCTCCTATACGAGAAGTAAAATTGTGCTTTTAAGAAACACTAGCAACACGCTACCACTTCATAAGAAACCNCTGCCATTGATCATTTAGAAAACATCTAAAGAGTATCAGATCGTGATAGGTAGATGCAGGATNCCAGAGATCCATTATAGTTACGCCCNTGGCCCCAGGCTACACACCCAAATGACAGGCAGCAACAGAATCATGTAATAAGTAACAAAAAGCCCATGAAAAACAAACATTTTGGCCAAAAATGTACTACAAGGCTCCAAGTAATTCTTATGAGGAAAAGGGGACAGACTGTTCAAGGAGAGATTCAGTTGCTGTGAATGAATGCTGCAGTGTGACGGTTGACTGGACTTTATAAGGGATTTTTAGA
This sequence comes from Platyplectrum ornatum, assembly GCA_016617825.1. NCBI lineage: Eukaryota > Metazoa > Chordata > Amphibia > Anura > Limnodynastidae > Platyplectrum > Platyplectrum ornatum. The sequence goes on from JABWIB010000951.1 coordinate 92,351, forward strand.
GAGAGACACAGAATCCTATTACTATTACCTGTTGACCTGAGGGTTGTTTGCAAGGTATAGAAAGCCATGGATACAATTTACCTCTATGGATGCTGTCTGTTGTTTTGTATAAATGATTAGCTGCAGCAACATTTAGTGTAATTGTATAATGAAGCCATTAGCAAATGGTTGTCACTTGGAAGTACTCCAACGAAACCCATTTCACTAAGCACAGTGTCTAACTTGTCAGTGAGTGGGTGAGTTATATTTATTCAGTAAACTACATGTTCTGAAATTTTATTTATTGTGATCATTACTGTTACTATTATTATCATTACTTTGGACATTTTAAAGCATAGAAAGTGCATTGATGAGCACAGTAATAAAGTTCTCTTCTTGTCTTTTGGTGACAAGACTTACATTCATTCATGTTCATTTGCATTGCACCTGCAAACTGTTTTTTTTTGTATGCCTTTTGGCATCTTTAACCTTTATCAAGCTCAGGTCTGGCAGCCGTAATTCATGTTAAATAACTGCACATATTTTAATTGCACTGCTCAAGTTTATCTAAGCGCAACTTTTATTTCTAAAAATGTCTGCCCTCAGTAGAAATCTATATGAATGTAACTGCTAATCTACCTTGTTAATGTTATTTAAACCATATTTAGGACATGGCCTGGTTGCACAGAGTAAAAAAGTCACTTTCGTATCAGAAGATTTTCTACAATTTTAAAAATAGGAAGGCGATGATCAACTGAAAAATGTTGCTTGATATTGTTGATTAATTGGATTTTCCGATTGATCAGCGATGATCGTATTTTTAAAAAAGAAAAAAGAAAATTCCTGTAAATAAAAACATACTCACATTTCTGGCAGGCACTCCATTATGCACTCAGGTTTATAGATAGCCTTGGGTCTGAATTTCTGTGCTCACTCCCTTTTTGCACATGTGCAGAGTGGTTTCGCTCTGTGGTTCCGTATAAAAGAAGTAAAGATCCACCACAGCTCTGGGTCAGCTCCTTGGTATTCTCAAAAGGACTACATTTTTAACATTACAGTTTAATCAGATTACAGTTTACAGGTTACAGTTTAATACAGATCTAGCAGGGGATGCACCCTTCTCCTCATAGATGTTGCAAGTGTAAAGAGTAGCTTATTTTTCCATGGAAAAATGCTTTCTATGCTTTAAAAAAAAGTTTTGTACATTCATATTAATGTTTACTAAATGTGCTTTGTTTCTTTTTTTACTTTTTTTCACTTTCTTACTATGTTTTCATTGATCAAAAGCCCTTATAGCGGAAACATGCCCCTACTATACAAAGAAATCCAGCATTAAAAACCTCATTCATTGATATTTTATTGTTTTCTCTCACTTTCTCTCTCTCTTTATATCTCTCTCTTACTGGAACATGTTTGTTCATTGCTTGTTCCAGTTCCAGAATTTAAAGGGATGTTCACGCTACTGATTCCCATAGCCGAGCCATTCAATCCACAAAGTTAAAAAAGGCTTTTTCTCACTCACAATAAATTTACAGTAATGTTTTCGCTATCAAACACGTTTCATTTGGGCATTTCAGCCCTTACTCACTTCCCTCTGGGATAATGGATAAGTGTTTTGATTTCAAGTCCTATGATGTTTCTTTTATCGTCTTCCAGTATTAATTAGCTGACAGTAGATGGTTAATTGATTTGATGCATGTCATCAAATGAATGTTAGTGAAGGATGAGGCAGAAATAAACATCCAAGCAGTTCAAAAACAGTGATTTCATTACTGTANACAGTATCATTTCAAATGCATCTCCAAAAAACATGTATTAATGAAGTCTGCATATGTTCATTATTTTGGACTGCACTAAACAGCAGTATCTGTTTCCAAATTACTGAGGCCCCTTTATTTAATATTGTACATATATATTACTTATTATAATATGTGTATATATCCATATTGTATATCTCTTTTTGGAAGTATGTCTTGGACCTTCACTGACAGGGGGTGTTATCCCAGAGAAGTAATTTTTGGGAGACATTATGGGGTGTTTCTCATGGTGAGAGTTACTCTCAATTTAATAAGACATAAGTCCCAAGGATTCCCTTTGACAGTTTAAGAGTTATGATCACCACAGAAGAAAATACTTGTAAGTGGCTGGTGGCCTATGAGAAAGAGAGAGTAAAAGAAAGAGAGAGAGAGAGGGATAAAGTGTGAGAGAGATAAAGAAAGAGAGAGAGAGAGAGAGAGAGAGAGGGAGAGAGAGTTTTTCTCGCATGCAAGTTTTGGTGAGTTTTAGTGTGAGTTTTATTGCGAGTTTCAATTCTCACCCTGGCAAGTTTCATTTCTCACACAGGCGAGTATTAAATCTCACACACACGCAGGATCATCTGTCCTTCATTTTGATTAAAAAAAAACACACCCACTAATAGAAGCTATTACATGACCTCTGACACTATGAATACTATGTTTTCTTGTGTGTGTCTGTTTGGTGTGTCTGTGTGTGTCTGTTTGGGCTGTTTGGGCCTGTGTGACTGTTTGTGTGATGGGTGACTGTGTGACTGTGTGTGGTGCGTTGTCTGAGTCTTTGTGTTTTATTTATACCCTTTTATTTTTAAACATCTAAATAAGATTATGGCTAGTGGGAGAGGGGAGGAGCCAGCAGGCAGGAATAATGATGGGTCGCCACCCCACCTTAAGACAAAGCTGGGGCGCAAATTAATCTATCAATGAGAATTGCACCCTGGTGGAGTCAGCAATCCCCGTCATGCAGATCTGCTTCTTGTGAATCGCATGAAAACCTAAGAGGGAGCTGTGGCTGCAGTCAATGCGATGGGAAGTACTAAGCAAGACATTAACAACTGCCGGAAGAGGTTTTCCGATTTAAAGAGGGGCCAGCAGAAGAACATTTCTAAGGAAAAAAAGCAGACCAGGAAGACTGGTGGAGGAGCACAACCACCTATAAACTACTTTGAATACGAGGAGCTGCTCCGGAGTGTACTCCCAGCCTCTTGAGGGGATCCCACATCGGGACACTGACATGCCGGAGGAGGATGGTAATGTTTTCAATTTAAATGAGCTATGTAAATGTCAACTAATGTGTAACGTGCAGAAATAATGAAAAACACTAATTCTTTATATTTATTTTTATTATCAGACAGTGACTAGGACACTGGTAAGGGCCTTATGGCATGACTCCTCATAGCCCAATGGTTCCTCCAACACACTCCACATATGGTCGCAAGCCATCTCCTGTGCCTGCAACATCCCAGAGATCCTGTCCTGTGCCTCCGAGACCTCTTACGGCAGTTGCCTCTGCTCCGAGCACCACAGATTCGTTTCCCCACCTCCTCATTGCCTCCCACTCTATGTGCTCCGAGAGCCTGTACGCAGTTTCCCAGCATCAGAAATTCTTTGCTGCAGAAGAAGGTATGTATTTATGTTGTACATTATATTAGTATGAGGCCTGGTCTGTGTGAAGAAACAACCTTGTCATTTTTTGCACCAAATGACCACATGTGGCTGCTTCCTAAACACATATTGCATAAACTTTGAAAGATCAATGACAGAAACTGTGACAACATAGTCCTTAGATGGCAACAGCACAAAATCCTATGCTAAAATGAATGTGTCTCGTCTACATTGCCCTTTGATACGTAAGGTATAACTTTTTGCTAGGGTCTACAGCACAAAAATATATAATCTTAGCAACAGATGTGTTTGTAGCATTATGGTCATGTCCTGGTGTTGCAACTTTTTAATAGGTTATAGCATTGACCTGTGGTAAGCACTACCAGTATCAGGTCACTATGTCTCTGTGAAGTTTTTAAACACATGTGTGTTCCACCACCACAACCTTCACTTACCTGAATCATACTTTCATAGGCTTATCTGATGTTGGCAACGTCTTTTAAAACCTCGCCACCACTCCAGTCCAGAGGAGTATGTTGCTAGGCTTGAAGATTTTGTCTTACCTCTGGTGGGTAAGAGTTCAGACGTTTAAAGTACAAACATGGCAGTTGGCCAAATGAACAGGTTTTTTTGTCATTGTTACTTACCTGCATAAATGTTGTTTCCTAATCTTTGATGCATGTGTGTTCTCGCTGAACAGTGTAACACTACTTGTGTGTTTTAACGAGCATGACACATTACAAAAATATAGCATTCATTTAAGCAATAGACTTCACAAAATAAAATTATTCTCTAATACTCAATCACGCTTCCAAAACACATCAGGCACTTTAACAATGTCTGTGTAATCACACAGTAAAATACTGTCTGCCGCATCCATATAAGGATAACCAAACTACATACTGTGCACAACTATGTCATGCCATGCGTAAAGATGTCTGTCCAGAGTGACAGCCATATTGCGTTGCATGGATGCATATTATCTGGTTTTTAAACATATGTGTTTGCAAGCAAGCTGCATAGTTTTTATAGGTTTGAAGTATATTAGTTGTACATTTTTGTTTTGAAGACACAGTTTGAAATGCAATGTTTCTAATGTAATTCTGCTTTTCTTCACATTTTACATATTTCTACTTTCAACAACACAAAAAAGATGATAAACAGGAATTTGTGACACTACAGTTTGTTGAGGTACAGCCTGGACTTTAGATGACACCAATGACCTCTACTCCTGTTGCATCACCACAACCACACACATCGGCATCATCAGATCCCACACCCACGAAAGCAAAAACCAAGGCTACGCTGGAGGAAGCACAAAGGAAATTCATGCGACATCAACAATGTCATAATCTGAACATGTATAGTGGGGGTGAAGCGCCTAACAGCGGTCCTTTCGTTGGGATTCATTCGTGTGACACATCTAGGGGATCAGCTCCTCCAAGGTGCCAACACACAAACTGCTGCCATGGACAGAATTTCGTCCGAAATACAACGTCTACGTGACCTGTCACACTTTCAGCACCAGCAACAACTTACCCACATGCCAATGTCCTCTGAGTGTATCCCCAACCACAACACCCTCTACTTCGCCTGCACGACGTTGGCCTCACACAAGAAGTGAAAATCCTGAGGCCCATCTGCCACAGAGCCAGATGTTCCCCGAGAAAAAGAGGTAAGGATTAGAACTATTTTTTTTTGCAGAGCCTGAAACGCCTTTGAAAAAGCGCCATTAACAAAACATAGCAAAGTTTAAAATGTAATGATAAGAGCCGGGAAAGCTGGCATTAACACTCATAATGCTCTGCTTAGCAACACAAACCACCTGTAAATTGAGGCAGTGATGATGATTACAATACACACATTTATATATGGTTCCCAAGTAGGCTTTGATGGATGGGTGGTGAGATGGTTCAATTTGCATACTAAAAGTGCGAATAGGCGAGTTTTGGGCAAGAATCTAACACACCTGTGTCAAATGTATGTGAGCAATGGGAAAACTCGGCCAGGCGAATTTCTATGAGCGTGTTTCTAACAAGTAAGGTTTACACAACACAACCTATACTAAATACTCAACTCACTAAAAGCAATTCTCACCATAAAATACGCCACGTGAGAAATCAAACTCGACCTTTAGTAAATTTCCCCCAGAGATACAGAGAAACAAAAAAAAACCCCATGCCATTAGCCAGTGACTAATTATGCTACTTTATATTTGGCAGAAATGTTAGTCATTTTCATTCATAATTATAGAGATTACTAGACGATGATACCTTGCTATAATTAAAAATGGTAAAACTATACATATTCAATATAACAGGGTCATAAAATAATAGTGTATGACATTTTTTACACCTATAAATGATAATATAGATTATGGTAAAAATAAAAATTAAACCAATGTTGAAGGAAAGAGATTGTATTGTTCATTCTTCCAGTGTATTGTGAATTTGTTTATTTAGGAGATTTGACTGTGCATATACTGCATTGTATTATTGCTGAGTAATTCATTATGCCCACAGCTGTGCTATTTATTCTCTCTATAACAATTGTATGGGGAGTATGGAAATGCTTATAAATAGATAAATATTTTCATTATGTATATGTGATGTTTTGTATAAACATGTTTGATGTTGGGCCAGGTGCCAATTGACCTAATATTTCTCTATGTGATTTCTACTGCATATGAACTTAAACAAAGAGTGTGCATTCAAGCCCAATTCAGACCTGAGCACAACTCGAGCTGTTTAGGCTTGCTTTCTGAAAAGTGTGTTGTAGTGGGAATAGGTGACAGCATGTTGTCAAGGGAAAGTAAACGCATGTACAAGTAAGTGCCCCTGATCCAAAACCAAAAGCAGATGGAAATTCATTTTACATGTCACTCCATTCCTAACCTCACTCCTTGGGGTGTTAGGGTTGTCTTACCATCACAGTAATCTTGCTCTTTGCCAGTAATCTTGCTCTTTGCCCCCCCCCCCGAAGCTACACTCAATTTGCATCGGGCCCCTTTTCCACCGACACACAGTATTTTTGCTTTGTGCCCATAGCTTTGTCGACTAATTCTAGGCTTAAATGTCATTGGGACTATCACCAATCAGCTTAGTGACCCTGAAAACTATGGTAATACAGCATGTTTGTTCTTTAGTTGTGGCAAAGCCCACGAATAATCTTGGGTTTAAATGTCCCAATTATGAGGGTGAGATGTGCTGCAGGTTACTGTGTCTATTCAGCAGTATTCATAAGGGTGAGATGTGCTGCAGGTTACTCTGTCTATTCATTTGTATAGGAAATCTATTGGATTCTTTGCACACCACTGATGTATATAGCCACCCGTATATTTATTTTTCAATTATTTATCCCTGTGGATTATAATCAGTATTTAATACGGAATGGTGCATCTCAACCAAAAAATATTAAATGAAAAGAGAAAAGAGAACATACTTTGGTT
>JABWIB010000952.1:29001-46706 GCA_016617825.1 Platyplectrum ornatum
TTTACCTAAATAGTTTTTACACTATTCTGATTCAAAAACTTAAAAAATGGGAAATTATTTTGTCTTAGGGGTGCCTTGAAACGTTATGGAAGTCCCTAGGGGTGCCTCGACTTAGAAAGTTTGGGAACCTCTGGACTAGCCTATTGAAAATGGATATTCTGACATTAGAATGTAGAAAGAGCCATTGTACACATCATAGGCAAATGCAGGGCAACTAGAAACCCCTCTTAATGTTACGGGTTATATAGAATGGGACTATATAATATACATTATATAGTCCCATTCCTTGACACTAATCTATCTATCTATCTATCTATCTATCTATCTATCTATCTATATGCCGTGGCTGGGCACTGGAGAAGTCCCCACTGCCCCCTCGCTCCCATGGCGCTCCTTCTCCAATAGAATGATATGGATGCCCAGCTTAAGTCTTGTATATTTGTTGTTACATATTTGCTTTTACAGGTGTTTAAAATGTAACACTATTTAATTTGTTCCTCCCTTTCCTTCTAATATTAAGTCAGCATAACCCTGTCTGAAATTTTTGCTATATGTTGTCCATGAATTTTAAACAGTGAATTAGCAGTGCTTACCCTGCTGTTCTGTATGGATCAGGTATTATCCCCCAATACTTTTTGGGGATTAGGAACAATAAACAAATATTAAAAAAATATGCAAATAAACAAAAGAAAATGTAATGGTATAATATACCACCACCACATAAAGCCTCACGTTCACAATTGTCTCATATGTATTCATTCTTTCCTTTAACTGTATGTATGTATTTATTACATATTACAGCTAGAAAAGCATTCGGTTTTATAGAATCATTATTTCAATGTTAGTAAAATATTGCACACACAATATACTTTCACATAATATATATGTATTTCATTTAAGTGGTTTCTATTTTTATTTAAGTTCCATGTCATGCTGGTGAGTTTTCTCGTTCTGGACTGGTGCCATGCTATCCCTGTCCCAGGGACTACTATCAACCTGAAACGGGGAAATCTTATTGCCTGTCATGTCCATTTTACGGAACAACGACTATGACTGGAGCCAGGTCGATAACAGACTGTTCAAGTAAGCTGCCTTTTCTGCTCATTGGAATTCTGAGGCTGTGTTAACTTGTTTTGTATGGAGCAGAGCTATGCTCTTTACTATGGTCATACAAAAATGCTGTCGTGCCTTTACTATTCAGGTCATTTATACTGTGTTTCTATAAATATTGCACGGCCGTTAAGTAATTCATGGGTTAATTTTGGCAATAGCAGTATCACAGTTATATTTTAAATGTTAGCGAGAAGTACTGGAATATAATATCATTGCTTATTTTTCTAGAAAATAAGATTGCATCTGACTGAGTTTAAATCAGGTCGATGTGCAATAATGACAGTTTCTTTCATTCTTACCATAAATTATCCAAAAACTGACAAAAGGGCTATGCAGGAATGGAATGTGATTGGCATATCATATGATTTCAGGAAAACTTGAATACCTGTCACTGTTAAAAATGATAAAACAATTAGTCACACTTTTTGTATGTGATAACATTCTATAAGCTAAGATATTTATAGGTATAAAATAAAGCATATGATTTCTGCTATCTGTATGGAAATGGGGAACATCTGGAGATTCAGAGGATGGTGCAAGGTATAGGCACATTGGCCCGGTTCCTTGCGCCCCCGAACCCCAGTGTGGATGCGCGGGAAAGAGAGTAGTGAACTTCCATGTCACTCCTCTCTTGCGGCCCTGAAAGGCTAGCTGCTTTTCTGCTAGACCCCTGTCTTTACTCAATCGAGCAGATCAGGGGACCACTGTCTGCACGCTCCCTTCCTCTCCCCTCCCCAATCATTTAATTTCCCCCTCCCCACCGCCCACCTAGCATAATCTAGGTGGCCAAGCGGGACAGATCAGGCCCAGTGGGCGGGATATCAAATGCACGNTACATTGTTCCGTGTGCTTGCCGTGTCGCTCGTGCACATCTGGTGAGTGCATGCATCATCCACAGATCCTGTCTAAGTTCAGGTGGTGACCTTTTTTGAACCATTGTGCTAGAATTCTATCATATATCTAATACAACACAAACATTGTGAAATTGCTGTTGGAGCATTGTGTAGGCATAAAATATTTGATTAAAAATGTAAAAAGATAATACAAAAAAATAATTTTGTTGAATACATTAATATAAAATGTAATGAATAATTATAAAACATATAGGGCCACATAGCTGAATGAACTTGACTGCTTTGTGCCTACGCACTACATGCGGCACATGCATAGGATCCTATGGATTAGCTCCTATATCTTTACATATGAATAATTTAATGTCAGTCATGAAAACCCTGACCCAAAGTGAATGATGATTGTTTGCCTGTAATACCTGTAATATTTGCCTCTGTACCATAGAAAGAAGGAATCCTAGTCTTTTTTATGGACTGTTTTGTGGGCATTTCAATACATTGGCTCAGATCCAGATTTTACATACTATAGACTTACTTACGACTTACTCGACTTACCTTTACTACTTGCAGGGGAGGTAAAGTGAATGTTAGTGTTTGCATGCAGGGAGAATACTTTCATCTCTCAACTCTTTGCAACTAATGCTTTAACTCGCCTACAATTCAACATAGTTTTGCCCACTTGTGAGTAAGTCATGAGTAAGCCAATAGTACGTAAAGTCGTAATCTGCTGATCCACTCAATAAGGAGCAGATTGAAAGTTTGGTATGCCTATACAGTATCTGTAAATGTTCAATGTTAATCTAACTTGCTTAATATGACATATGTAAAAATGACCTGTCATATGGTCAATAACATTACTACCCCCATCCTGGATTACACTGTTAGGGCATCATACCTTGTATTTCTGCTGCTTTGTGAGTAGATAAAAGGTTCGTACCAGTCCTGCATTTACAGTTGCAGTAATTTCCAAACACATCTGGGAAACTGGGAGACGTGCTGGAGCTTTAATCATGACACATGAAGATGTTATGCTTGCACTAGTGAAACGCTGCTTCTAAAAGACGTGACTGCAGTATAGTGGAGCCAACTGGCTGTAACATAGTGGTTAGGAATACAGCACTCATTTCTGCGACGGCTTCAAAAGAAAAGGCTGCTATTTCGCTTTAATCACAAACGTTATAACTAATCACAAGATTGATAATGTGTTTCTCATAATGTTATTTTGTAGGTTTTGGCTCCAGCTTCTCGCCAGCAGAGGAAAGCGTAATGATTCCCATTTCTCCACAAAATGTCAACAGCAAATACAAAGTCAGCAGTCAGGCAAGGATACAATTTCTTTCATTGTGCCTTCCCTAATGGCCTAGCGGTATACTCATATAAAGAACGTCTATTGAATACATTAGCAAAGCTAAGCAACTAATGCATAATGTTAATGTAACTGTAACCTCTTTACCTGAATCAATGTTTTCATATTAAAGTCAGAGCTTCTGGATTTAATTCCGGTGATAAGTAGCGAGGAGCTCTATAAAACAATAGTCTGCAGTCTTACAGGGAATGGATTCCCACACATTCTACTTGATGTACGTACGCTGTATGTGACAAAAGGCAATAACATAGAAAGTCAAGGTACAATTCTGCCAGATTGAAATATAAATAAAACTGCGTTTCTATGACATAAGACAAAAATATTTGGGGAATTCATTTCAAAGAGACACTTTAATTCTGGCTGAAACGGAGAGATTAACTATTAAATCAACATTTACCTCCGTTATAGCTGTGTGGATTCTTTTGGGCATTTCCGTTATAGAAAACAAAATATGATTCACGTATAAAATATGTCTAAAGTGCGGTGAGGAAAACGAATGAAACGTTGCCTGAAGATAAATGTGCATCCAATACAAAATACAATACAAATATCACAACTTTATTCAATAACATGTTTTAATATTTGTTATTTGGTTCGTTTCATTGCTATAATGTATATAATTATGGATCAGAACAAGAGTTGGAAATAATGCCCTGTTCACATTACCAGCTTTGAAAAAGCTACCTTAAGAGCCAGGGTGTAGAGCTGGGGAAATTGAAGGGGCTGTGAAAAAAGAATTAGCTAAAAAAGCCAGCTTTTATGTTAAAAAGCAGTGTCTGCACAGTTCACATTGAACTGCTTTTTGCTACCATTACACATCATTACTGTGTGCTGTGATTGGCTGTGATTGTTTGTTTACATGAGGGGAGGGGGGAGGAGGGAGAGACAGACAGTATTGTGCTGGAAATAGCTGACTGAAAAAGCCAAATAGGAGGGCCAAACCCCTTCTAAAAAGCAGGCTGAACACCAGCTTTCAGTAGCTGCCTTTTTGTAAATGGAGCGTTCACACTGAGTTTAGGAACCGTTTTTTTCACTGCAGCCAGCTTTTTCATAAAAAAAGCAGTTAATTTGAGGTAATGTGAACGGGGTGTTAGAGAGGAGCTTACACCAGGTAAAACCATGATGAACTGCAGGGCAGGTAAGTTTTATCTGTTGCAATCCATGTCCCATGTCCACATCAATCAAAGAAAGATGGCAGTTGTTAATGGGATACAGTTATTTCACTAGGTGCACCGTGACTACACAAAAAAGAAAATGGCCACTCTGGACATTTTTGTGTATATAAATTTTTGTATAAATGAAATGCACTCTTTATTATGACAATGCAGCAGTTATGACCAGTAGCATATAACAGCAACGCTTTGCCGTATATAACAGTATGTCTTCTTTATGCTTTTGTGAGAGTTTATTATACAGCGTATTACTGATACAGTGCATGCTGTGCATTGCATTAGCCGCTGAGCCCTGGTGACAAAAAACTTTCAAGCATTACAAAGAGAAAACTGTGGGAGAGAAGTCCCTGATTATTACAGCGTATGTTGTAGAGAGGAGGGGGAAATTAAGTGAAGGAGAAAGATGGAGAGTTAGGGGCAGTACACAGGGAATCACTTTCTTCTATAGTTATTAGAACAGCACTGAAAGCTATACTATATTCTGCAATTATTCAAAGATTATAACATGATGTTGAGACATATTCTAGCCAATGTACACAATAAGCCTATCCCAAATACCCTGGATAAGTTATGCATGAGAGCAACTTTAAAGCAACTTTTTTCTCACGCCTGTTCTGTTTGATTTGTCTGGGAAATATTCTTTGTAAAGATTGACTCAAAATACTTGAAAACTCCCTTACAATAATACGTATATATATAATATACGTAGAGATAACTTAATATCATTAGAACAGTCAGCAATATGATATTACCAGGGTCGTAATGGAGAAGGGGGGGGTTGGTGGCAGCCAGGACTTCTGTCCAGGGCCTGGACAGAAGGACATGGGAATTGATTGTCCTTTAAGGATCTAATAAGTATACTAAGTTCTCTTTTACTAGTGATATTATATGGATTTTGTATGCTATATACTATACTATATACTATACTATATACTACTGTATTTTGTATATGTACGTCTAAATCTTATTTATTTTACCTGACAGGTTTTTCATGAGTGCTTTTTAAATCCCTGCCAAAACAGTGGAATCTGCAAACAGGTTGGGAGTGGTTATACTTGCACATGTCTGAAGGGCTACACAGGTAAGAACTGGCAAATGTACAGCTGTAATTGTTTTCATTTTCAAGACATCACTTGAACCACATTTATTTACTAGAGCAGCAGATCTTAACCTTTTTTTGTAGGGAGTATCGGTTATCCAGTACAGAATCAGGTCAAGTGCCACTTTAAAGATCTGGGCCTAAATTCACTAAGCGGGGAGTTTTCAGGGGAATTGCATACCTCCCAAGCGGGACAGTCTTGCTTTTGGGGGACTGTCCCGCTGTCCCTCCTGATTCCCTGTTTGTCCCGCTAAGGGGACAAACATGACTATTATTTTATTTCTTACTATTGCCGCGAGTCGCAGCGGTTAAAGGGGGCGGGGTTTAGGCGGATCCAGGGGCGGAGTTGGGCGGGCCGGGCGGGTCTGGAGGCGGGGTCGGGGCCGGCCCGAGGTGGGGCTTAAGTGTCCCGACCTCACATCCCCATAAGTTGGGAGGTATGGAATTGTAAATGTGGGGATGATGTCCATAGCAACCAATCAGATTCAAGCTCACATTCTCCAGTAAGTAAAATGAAACTGAGAGCTCAAATCTGATTGGTTGGGCAACTTCCCCACTTTTCAATACCCCTGCAAATTCCCCACGTGAATTTAGGCCCTGGTCTAACCACTGGATACAGGGCTGGTGCTATCTCCCTAGACAAGGTTAACACTACCTGTTCTATTATAACTCACCCACATAGTGGAGTCTTTATCTAAATGTATGATGAATTACCAATATAGCAAGCTTCAGCGGTACAGTCCCATATATAACATTACTTACTTCAGGTCAGATGACCATGCCGACTTTCATAATAACTTTATCTCAAAATGAGGAACTTGCGTGGAATTGGCTGAATCATACAGGATGGGTCATGCTGCATGGGCATCAATTGTAAATAGTAATAATAATAAAAAAAAAACGGGTATCAGTATCATCTGGTATCAAAAATGAAAGATAGTAGATGTTGCCATTTGGGTAAGTACCAAAGAATAAATCCTTACCTTTAAGCCAGACAAAACATTCAGAGCTCAGTTTAGGGCAGTGTTCCAGCTTTTATCACTGAAATAAACATCATTCTTGTAAATTCTCGTTTTTTGTAAGCAGCAGCTGGTGGAAAAGCCATTTTAGTGATGCCATCGTAGAAATCTGCCTCTAGAAATGATAGTTGGCAGATTTATGACTTCAATTCTTCTAAATAAATAAATAATATTTTTTTCTCTTCGATACATTTTATGTTTTGCACTTATTGTTAAGGAAGCAAATGCCAATACAATTGACAATACCCGGAACAGGGAACTGAAGTTAAATATTAAATGGGTCAAGGTATAATACATTGCTTAAAGCTATTGTAAATAAAAGAAAATCACTACTTTCCAACAAATAATTATTCACGCTTGGCTGAATAGAGAGACTTCTAGACATCCAGAAAAATCCAACTTTACAGCGCATTTATGTGAACATTAAAGAGAATGTATACTCCTCTCAATAATGCGTCTGATGTTTAATGTCATTTTAGGTACAAAATGTGAAATCAACATTGATGACTGCAAATCCATGCCATGCAGGAATAATGCAATATGTAAAGATGGCATTGGGAAATTTGAATGCCTGTGTGCTGCTGGTTTTAGAGGTAAAGGAGTCCTCAGTGTTATACCTTTGTATGTCCATTCTTATTCATTTCTTGCCTGAACCATAATAAATCCTCCAGATAAGGGGTTCTCCACCACAATCCTCAGGTACCACTAACAGTTCATGTTTTCCAGATTTCCTCGAGGACTGTGGTTGAGAACCCCTGCTCCAGATCCAGACTTTCATACTTGTTTCAATAGTGGGAAGGGATGGGGCTTTTGGTAGGGGGGAGTTATGTCAATAGTACTGACCCAGACTTCTATGAACAGGTATGGCGGAGATGCACTAAGGTAGGGGGTCAATTACCGAGCTCTGGTACTGCTATGCCTGGTGCTATGTGTGCAGTGGCATTTAAGTTATAATAAGGTCCATTTTGATTATTCTGACCCATCTGTACTTTTGACAAAAAGACACATTTGGATGTAGCCATTCCTTAGCAATATTCAGTATTAATGCTCTGCCTTTCTACATACCAATCCATACATAACATAGCGTTGGCCTTTCAAAATCCTGTGCATCTGTGGTGGTAACAAGGCACAGGTCTTACTTATGTTTCATGATCAGAAGTCTGGATATGGTCCATGTTCACCTCTTGTGAACAGCACTGTGTACTAATTTAACCTAATTCCAGTTTTATGCTTATTAATTCATTGTAACAAAAAAATATACAGTTGTGAAAAAGTTTCAAATGTTTGTTCCATTACTTATAAGGTATTAAACAATTGTGTTTGTACAGTTTGAATATGACACCCACTGCAGTTCAGCATTCTTTCACCAATGTGTACATTTACACCAGTTGTTTTGCTATCATGATCAAACCCTTCATCATTAGAGTTAATTAAGCAGCCAGATCTGATGAACCCGCTATGATGGTGCTACAGCATCGGTCAACATGACTTATGTAAACCATGCATAACATATACTGTCAATTATTATCAGTTGGAAGCATTTCCAGACCACCTTGTTTGCATTTGTCCGGCTTATACAGAATACAGTTATTAGTCTGATCACGTTAGACTCCTAAGCCAGCGTGTTTCACTTAACCAGGAAGCTTTCTCAAGTCATCTCTAAAATATGTGTTTCCAGCACAGCATCATAAAATCTAACTGTATCATTAACATTTGTGATTGAGACATAGACCACAGCACATCAATCTAAAATAAAATAAAAATGCATAAAGAAAACGTTTCTTAGTATTTATCCATTTTTCTCATTTTCCCTGGTGTATTTAAGACATATTTAAAAACAAAAAAATAAAAGCAAATTGTAGGAGAAGGTTGTAGTAGTATAATACATTTTGATTATCAATATACTATATTTCTGGTAAATTTGCATAGTGCTTTATGTGAGGTTACACAGTAGTTAGCATAGCAGCTTAGTAACTTTACATGTGTAGTACATTTCCATTTATCTAAGTGTCCCTTTCCATGCAAGGCTCTCTGTGTGAAGAAAACATCAATGAATGTGCCTCCAATCCATGTGCAAATGATGGCACCTGTGTGGATGCTATAAACAAGTATCATTGTCGATGTGCAAATGGATTTCTTGGTAAGTTTCAAACGTTATTAATGTGAAAATGAATGAAAACGATTTCATTTGCATTATATATATATATATATATATATATATATATATATATATATATATATATAAATATTTAATATTATTATATATATATATATATATATATATATATATATATATATATGTACATTGTAGAACCTGTATTATACTGTATACAAACATGTCATATTGAAGTTCCTATGTGGGAACAGGGAACATTCCTGTGTGGTTCTCTTCACAAAAATGTTACTTATCATTTCATAACCAATTACCAAATACTTTTCTGCTGTGATCTTCATGTTAGTATTTATTTATGAACTGAATCTGTATCCCTATAATATTATAACCCTTGTATGGCCGATTGTACCTAGTTATGCTTGCAGTGTCCTGCCTTAAGATTCCCGCACCATTCCCAGAAATGCTTTTCCAGTACAGAATTCTGGATTTCTTACCAAAAAGGGATAATCTGTGATCCTAGCAATCGGGAAACGCCTCTATGTAATAACACTGGTTCTGGTCCGGTGTGAGTATATTCCACTTTCCAGGGTCTTTCATTTACCACCAACTAAACCCACATGACTTTAAAATGGTTACACCAGGAGACACCTCAAACAAGTGTCTCCTCTGTGCCATCTAATCAACATAAATTATTATACTTAATGCCAAATATGCTATCAGTACTCTTGCAAATGTGTTGCTGGTATGAACTGACCAAGCCTACAAGCAGTCACGTATGCCAAGCTTTGTCACTGGTAATAGGATTTGGCAGCCATATGCCACAGCTGTACATTCACACACTCCATTCATGCAGGAACGCCTATTATTCCCTATTATTCTCTCTTGTATGAGAGCAGCCTCCACAGTAGCTCAAGACTTTATTGTCTGAGGAGATAAAGAAAGCAGGCTTTCAAATACATATCCCACTTTTAATGCTTTTATATAATCATATGAATGTATCATATCAAGGCAG
Organism: Platyplectrum ornatum; assembly: GCA_016617825.1. Taxonomy (NCBI): domain Eukaryota; kingdom Metazoa; phylum Chordata; class Amphibia; order Anura; family Limnodynastidae; genus Platyplectrum; species Platyplectrum ornatum. Next base: position 38,747 of record JABWIB010000952.1, read on the forward strand.
TAAATATCCGTACTGTTTAAAATAGATGTTATGCAAAATAGAATTGACATAACCAATTGAGAGACAATAGAAATTCACATTTGTGCAGACAGATCTGTTGAGAAATCATCAGTGTTTTAATACAGACGCTTTATCTATCTCATTTAAATTGAAATAAAACAAGACAACTGAGCTCCTATCAGGTACTAATATGAAATGGAAATGAGACACATGTAACAGATGCAATGATAGAGAACGTTTTATCCATCAGAAGCTTATACTGTATATAGCACAACTGCCTTTTCCGAATAAGAGGGGACTGACAGTTCACTCCCCTCTTCCGCACACCAGCACTGCTCTCAGTGTGAACGCACGAGTAGGATCCAGTCCTTACATTCAGATAATTCTGCATTGGTATGCTTATTAAAGTAACAGTGTGCTATTATTAAACACATTTGATTTCTGTAAATAAGAAGTATTCAATTATTTGAAATTTGAGCAATATATAGTGACAGTGGGGAGTGGACCCTTGAATGTGAAGAGTGAAATCAGTACCCTGGGCACAGAGCCATTGCATATTTAATCTGGACCTATTTTGGTACTTTTCCTGGATTCAAAAAGTGAGGCTTGAATATGGTAGTCCTATTATTTATACTACACTGTGCCTGCTAGTCACAGTACTTCAGCCATACTTTCTCTTTGTGTCTAAAGCATAATAGAAGCCTGATTCAGTCTCCCACATTGTTATAGCTGAAAACCATTGATTCTATTATTAATCTAGACACTTTAGTTCATATAATTAGTTGCTCTTTAACAACTGATGGAATGCACATTTTTTTCCACCTATACACCGCGTTTCTATTATAGTAGTATGCACAATTCACAGTACTTTCATTAAGAAAATACACATTAATCTTTCTGATAGTAATGGCATAAAAGAGAAAGCAACAAAGGGATAACATCCTGCAGATTAAGTCAAGCTCAGCGTTCGGTCTTAGGCACCTGCAGAGAATAGTAAATGCCAATTTTCTAAGCACCGTGGCTTACTGCAGATGTCTACTGTCTCAGCAATAATCCACAGGATCAGAGAATATAGCTGTTATGATCCCATGGCATTCCCTGCTAGAAGAGTACTTATTAGATGCTTTTACACTATGTACATCAAGCAACCTTGTAAGTGACTTTAAAGATTTTATGAACAGTTGCACAGAACTCATAACAAATATATACGTAATATATTTTCTTATTATACTTCTTTCATTCCATCTTCATGCCTGTCACACCTGCCTCAGTAAACACACCTTGCAAACATTTCACATGGCTCATGTGTAGATATAAGCAAATATAATAATAATATTATAAAACACTGTATGCATTGTTAGGTTCAGACCTCTCCCTACTGTATTGCAAAGTTAGACAGAATTATGGAGGGTACATTGTTTCTTTATATCTCATTATTATTATTATTATTATTATTATTATTATTATTAATAATAATAATAATAATAATAATAATACAATTTATTTATAAAACGCCACATGGTGTCCGCAATGATGTACAATGGGGAATACAGACAGAATGGGTAGGGAAGAAGGCCCTGCCCCGAAGCTTACTTTCTAAAGGATATTGGGGATAGATACATAGAGGCAAGTGTTATATATATATCTATCTAATACCCCATTCACATAGACTACCCTGGTAAATCTGTTTTTAATGAGCAGGGTTGTTAGCTGTGGATCTGAATTATCCTGGTAATTAACCCTGTTCACAGTGCTGAATTACCCTGGTAATTCACAAACTACCCTGGTAATTCACAAACTACCCTGGTAATTCACAAACTACCCTGGTAATTCACAAACTACCCTGGTAATTCACAAACTAGGTCCTACACCATTTACACTGAACCAGGGTAGTAAGTAGTCATTTTAGTGCCGTTCACATTGAGCACACTACCCGGGTAGTTCAGTCAACCCAGGAAGTTGGCTGAATTACCCAGGTTACAGCCCTCTGTGTGAACGGGGTATAAGAGAGATCTTCTTTTTGATGTTAACCTGTCGTCTGGCTTCATTTTCTTCCAGGTACACATTGTGAAATAGAAATGGATGAATGTTTGTCCAAGCCTTGCGTTAACAATGGTGAATGTAAGGACCTGAAGGGAGGTTTCCATTGTGTGTGTCCTTTGGGGTATTCTGGAAAAGTGTGCGAACAAGACATTGATGAATGTCAGAGTGGACCATGCCAGAATGGGGCATCCTGCATTGATGCAATTAACAGCTACAGGTAATGACAAATGTAAAAATATAAATGATTTTATGGAACAAAATGCTCTCATATGCCATCACATTCTATGGCCTAAATTTACTAAGCAGGAAGATTGCTGGGAGACTGAAAAGTGGGAATGTTTCCCATAGCAACCAATCAGATTGTGATCTCAGTTTCATTTTACATACTGGAGAACGTGAGCTTGAATCTGATTGGTTGCTATGGGCTAAATCCCAAGTTCTCAATGTACCTGCAATCTTCCTGCTTAGTAAATTTAGGCCTATATGTCTAAGTAGCTTTGGTACGGGGGAATTATATAAATAGCTACTGTAACTGTGATGAAGTAATTCAATGCCCTAAAATTGTTAAGAAAGAAATATAAGTATGTTAAAGAATCAATGTGTTCTGAGGCAGAGACAAGTAGAGAAAGCTGGACTTCATAACAGGGTGATGGCAGATATCTTGGGGTAAAAAAGGGGGAGGCCGCTCTGCGCACGCTCAGACATCCTTCTTATTATTTTCCCAGTAGACAGCAATAAGCGATAAGGCCCCATCTCCTCTGATCATCATGTGTGGATAAAATCATTTTCACTTATGCATAAAAACCAAGTATTATGTCAAAATATAGAGCTTGAAAAGTTCTAAAGTTCAAATCTTTAACGGATCACTTGACAATATAGTGTAATTAATAATACTAACTGCAATGTCTCATGGGTTAAAGAAGAGTAGTGGGGAAGGTCAAATTACAGCAGGCTAGCTCTTTCTTTACTAAACGTATACATATATTTCATTCAGGTGCCAGTGTGTGGAAGGATATACCGGACAATTCTGTGAAGTTAATGTGAATGAATGTGAATCCAATCCTTGCCTTAATCAAGCCAAGTGTATAGATGGCATCAATTCTTATGTCTGTAAATGCCAACCAGGATTTTCTGGAAGCAGGTGTGAAACAGGTATTACTCATGCACTTATTGTTCTATAATTAATGTTCTATACACAGCAAAAGGACTTCATACATGGACAATATGCTTTTTTATTCAATACAGCTAAATAGTTGCAGAATATGCCCATTACAGTATGTCAGAAACATTTGCAACACCAGGGGGTATATTTACTAAGTGGTGAGATTGAAAAGTGGGGATGTTGCCCATAGCAACCAATCAGAATCGAGTTCACATTCTCCGGATTGTAAAATGAAACTGAGAGCTTGAATCTGATTGGTTGCTATGGGCAACATCTCCACTTTTCAATCTGACTGCAATCTCACCGCTTAGTAAATATACCCCCAATCAATTATATTATACAAATAGTAACAGAGGATCCAGATCTTTGTGTAAATTCCCCTGTCTCTCCCCGGTTTGTGTGGAAGAGGTAGGGCCGGCGACAGGGGGGGACAAGGGGGACCGCTGTGACGGGCCCCAAGCTTTAGGGAGCCCTGTTACTAGTGTTATCACTACTGAGGTGGGCCCCAAAAAATCTGGGTGTACCGGGGCCCCAAGATTTCTGTTGCCAGCCCTGGGAAGAGGCAGGGAATAAGTGCTGCTATACCCCCTGCTTGTCACTTGTGCAGATGCGACTCATGTGACTGCTATCCGCATGAGTATCCCCCCACTCTGCCCAGATTCCTATATAATTTAAGTGGAGGAGGCAAGTCCAAACATCTGCGCACATGCTGCATCTGTTCCATAAACACAATCACTGTTGTTGTACTCTATTTTATTTTCCATTTCAAAATCTACCTTACTGTACTCTACTTACTATGTTTGCTGTAGTCCATTTACTAACCTTGTACCTCTGTGTTCTGTTTTGTATTGTATTCCCTATTGTACGGCGCTGTGGATACAGTGTCACGCCTTATATACAGACGTTAATAATAATATTATATATATATATATATATATATATATATATATATATAATTTATATTTTATATTATCATTCCAATACATATCCATTCCACATGTATATTTTTTACTTTCTGTTCTGTTTTTTACCTATGTATTCAGTCCTCAGCATATTTTAATACATTTATCTACTGCCATCTGGTATTGATCATGGTTGATATGAAATTCTTGCTGTTTAAAACTGCACCCAGCTGTTTTGTATACCACCGGACAGGGCTTTGCCTACCACTAGTGGTACATGTGATACTAGTTGAGAACCCCTGCTCTATACGTTTGTGACCCCTCAACATATACACTGTACACTGGAGGATATTCCATAGATTCTCTGTTTACTACTTTATGTACCTTCAGAATAATTTCCATGGCTGTTAAGAATATTAATATTGTGAATTCAACATGAAGGATAGGGAACAAAAAAATATATATGATATTACTAAAATACTAAATTATTTTTGTTTGGTGCAGAACAGTCCTCAGGATTTAATCTGGAATTTGAAGTCTCTGGTATATATGGTTATGTCATGCTTGATAACATCTTACCCACACTGAGCGCCATCACCTGTGCATTTTGGATGAGATCTTCTGATACCACAAATTATGGAACACCAATATCGTATGCTATTGACAATGGCAGTGACAATGCGTTTCTCCTCACAGACTACAATGGGTAAAAATTGGTTTCCAATTTTATTGGTAAAAAAGTTTCCAATAAAGTTCTTTTTTTCTACACTTGTGCAATCTGTCAAAAAACATATAAAAGACCTTTGAAGTTAATAGGTTTAGGAAAATGTAATTTTAGATAGGCAGGGGGTCTACAGGAAACACATATGTCTGCAAGTAGTCTACGGGGCAAAAAAAAAGTTTGGGAACCTATGCTGTAGCTAAACAGGCTATTCTCCAACACAGCACAGCAAATCTCCCCCATCCCTCCTTAGTACAGTCAAGACCATGCTGCTGGCATTGATTTATCTTGACCTCTGTCCCTGACCTGGAGCCTCTGTCCCAGACCTGGAGAAGGGTGTCTCCGGGTTTCACACTTATTGGGGTACTTATATTGATTATCTGCCTCTGGAACAGAGGACCCGTATTATGCAACTTTAATGCTGGCAATACATCTATGTGATGGGGGTGAGATAATGACCAGCTCCTGCTGGTTGCACATCGCATGGTAGAATCTTGCCTGCTGCAGTCGAGACTCATGGACATCGCTGCCAATTACCTATACATTGCATGGGCATTTAGCATCTGTAGATGTTATGGCCACCATTAGAGGGTACGACATGGTATCTCATTAGACACCCAGCTCAGTAAATAACCTTTAACTTTGTGTCAAAGGCATTTGATTATTTCTTTGTAAATATGTTTTACTTTATACTACTTCTCTCCTAATCCTTTTTGTATAGTTTAATTTTTATAATTCATTTTGCTCCGTATGTTTTTGCCCCTTATGTTTTATTCTGCCACTGCTTTCCTCCATTTATTGTTTTTGTCTCGGAAATTCCCACCGAGCTCCGCAGTATACCCTATACTTTGCTGCTTCTCCCATGTAACTTTGCATTCGTTGAATTTTGTATCGTGTATGCTTTTTGAATGCTCTGTGATTTTATATTCTACAATCTGCTTATTGTCTCACCACCGTGGCATGTTCCTCCAAACCCCTTTTCTGATTCTGTGTTTTTTTGTAATGTATTGCTGTAAAATTTCAATAAAAATGTTTTTAAAAAAAAAGCTTTAAAAAAACCCAGTAGAAGTCAAAAAGAAATATATTATAACTTGTGAGCTCTCAGAGGGATAGGCTCCCCAAATTGTCATCCCGCATTAAGCAGAAACTAATACTACAGATTATATGGTTTTATACTATTTTTATTATACTGTATAAATGCATTCAGCTTATTATTCCAGCTCACTATATTCTAAAGCTTTCTATCCAACTGGGATTTACCAGATTTCAGGGATCAGTTAAAGATGAATTTCCTATTCAGGACACTTTATAGCCACCACTCCTTGCTGCTGCTTTGCCAGTATGAATGTTATTCTTCTCTTATTCTTCTCCAAATGATGTCAGTGTGTTAAACCTAAGTAATTATGAACTTACATCTGCTTCTTTCACAGTGTAGCTTAATTATTTTCACTTTAACAAAACAATATACTAGTAGCTTCGTATATCATATGTCTGTGTATACTAACCATATATAGCATATATGAATAAACTGCTCTTATGTCTCATGTGCATAAAATACAATAATATTATTAATATCATATACTGTATATACATTTCTCCCAATGCAGATGGGTACTTTATGTCAATGGAAAGGAGAGAATCACTGACTGTCCTTCAGTAAATGACGGCAAATGGCACCACATTGTAGTCACCTGGACAAGTAGTGATGGCTCCTGGAAAGTGTACATTGATGGAAAGNTGTCGGACGGTGGAAGCGGCTTATCAGTTGGAAGACACATACCCGGTGGGTTGCAAATGTTTAAGTCAAGTAAATAAGATCTATACAAATAGCAACTGTAATCTTTTTCATTTATCATGAAGTAACTGAACAATGATATTATAATACCGGTATATAACTATTTCAAATAGACAGATCATAACTCAGAAACATGCACTGAAATACAGATTTATTAAACAAAATAAGCATTTAGCAACATCATTGGAACTTGTAATTATAATGAATACTTGTAACTTAAGCTATGTACATACTAGAAGATGTTCTTTCTCAAATCTCTCGCTCCAATCATATAATAAGCAAGTATTTGTAAAGATATTACATTAGTGTATAACTGTCTGCAACAGTTATGCCTAAGCATGTTAAAATTTTACTGATCAAACTATATAGTTCTTGTATTGTGTCCCCAGCTTTATACTGCAGTGTACTATCCTTAGGGATTGTTCGCTAATTCTATTTTATAGAGTGTATTTATCTACTATGTATATGTAGACTGTCTATCATTGAATATAGCACTCTGATGACTTAGGTGGTGGTGCATTAGTCCTTGCTCAAGAACAAGACCAAAGAGGGGAAGGCTTCAACCCAGCCGAATCTTTTGTTGGATCAATTAGTCAGCTTAACATATGGGATTATCCCCTAACTCCTAATCAGGTAAACTTCTGTTCATCTGAATTCTGTATATGTGCATTAGATAAAAAATTATTATTAACATTGTATTGTCAATGCCAATGCAATGTATTTATTATTAATTCATTACATGTTATTTATCAGGTTAAAACTTTGGCTAGTTCATGCCCACATGATCTTCAAAAAGGCAATGTGTTGGCTTGGGCTGATTTCTTATCGGGTGTCGTCGGAAGGGTTAAAGTGGACCGTAACAGCAAATTCTGTTCAAGTAAGCAATTGTCATTTATTGGTGATTTCAATGTTAATTTTGTGTCATGAGAAATTATGTTTGGTAATAATATCCCTATATGTGTGATTGTTACGCAGATTGTCCATCCTTGGAAGGTTCTTCTCCACATTTGCATGTTTCTGTCAGTGATCGGAAGCCAGGTTCCTGGATCACTCTATACTGTAACCCGGGATATCAAATAGTGGGAAGCTCTGAACAGCAATGCTTGAATAAGGGAGAGTGGGACCAGCCTCTGCCACGCTGTGAAAGTAAGTGCTTTATTAAACACCTTGGGGGGAATATATCAGAAGCAGCTGGGAATACAGAAAAACCTGTAAAGTAGTGATGTGCGCCAGGCATTTTTTTGGGTTTTGGTTTTGGATCTGGATCTCCCTTCGTGTTTTGGATCTGGATGTGTTTTGCCAAAACCGCCCTTGTGGGTTTTGGTTTTGGATCTGGA
>JABWIB010000952.1:53975-81532 GCA_016617825.1 Platyplectrum ornatum
ACTTGGGCTGGAAACATCATCTCTCACCTGTAATACTGATTGCAATTAATTCAATTTGCCTCCCCTGCAATTCAACATGGTTTTGCCCACACCGTGTGTGCCAGGCTTAACACTGGTCAGTATCTGTGTGCAGAATGCAAAAATAAAGTACAGTGTTCTCCCTGCATACAAACACTGACATTCATTTTACCTCCCCTGCAATCTAACATGGTTTTACCCACTCGTAAGTTGTGAGTAAGTCAATAGTACATAAAGTCTGGATCTCGTCATTTGTGAGCATGCACTATGCAAAGCTAAGGAAGATATGTCAGTGATATAGTACTGACTATATAGCTATGTATTTACCTACATTTCACTACATTTAATAGTGACATATAAAGCATCACTAAGAAGTTCCTGTCTCACAATGAAGTAATTGTTACTAACACATGCTAAGGATGATGTACTATAATGGATTTTTCTCTTCTTTTTCTGTACAGTTACACATTAGTTGGTCCAGAAACTATAAGCTGTTTATCTTCTGGAAAATGGAGTGACAACATTCCTCGGTGCAATGCTGTCTCATGTGATGACCCTCCAAATGTTGACCATGCATTCTCAGATATTGGCCATCGTCTGTATGGAGACATTGCATATTATTATTGCAATGATGGGTATATTATGGTTGATAACAATAAAATGAAGTGCAATTCACAAGGAAAGTGGATACCACCTGACGGCATGGATATTCCTCAATGCATAGCTGATTTCTGTGAGAAGCCCCCATCTATTGCTTACGGTATCCTGGAATCTATAAACAAAGCAAAATTTGTTTCTGGAACAACAGTCAGTTTCAAATGTATGGAAGGGTTTGTACTAAACTCATCAGCCAAAATTGAATGCATTCGAGGTGGACAATGGAATCCATCGCCTTCAACAATTCAGTGTATACCAGTCCGCTGTGGCGAAGCACCTGCCATAAAAAATGGATACATCAGTGAAAAGAATTATAGCTTTGGTGGAGTAGTAGCTTACAGCTGTGAAACTGGCTATCATATAGTTGGTGGAAAGACACTGACATGCCAGGCTTCCGGAGAATGGAGTGGCCAATTGCCAACATGTCAACCAGTGGCGTGTGGCCAACCGCCTGAACTCCAAAATGGAGTTGTAGAGGTGTGTGTGTTCATTTCATTTCTTTTTTAATGAAATTTATTGTGTTATATTTGTTTTTGGTTAACATCTGACCCTTTAATTCTTCAAGAGCTGGAGGTAGATATTTAAAAACTAAAATATTGTTGTAAAATTTTTGGATAGTTTTAGGAAACATTTATTTTTTTACAGCCCAACACAGCATTAACTATAAACAGATCAAGCAGAATATAAAAGAAACACAGTTAACACTTGAAACTCATATGGTGCTTCAGAGAAAATGAAAAGATAATTACATCAGAATAGATATTGTTTGGTGCATGCATTGGCATTTTGTCATGTTAAGCTTTATATACTGTAAGCTTTAGTTAATATATAAATATAACAATAAATATAAAATCTAACATCCACTGTTCAGTTTCAAACATTTCAATGAATATTTATAAACTTATAACATAAACATTTATTTCTCTACAGAACATCACTGGATTTGAATTAAAAGATGAAGTGATTTACTCCTGTAAACCTGGCTATAAACTAGTTGGCAGTAATAAAAAAATATGTCAACACAACAAGCAGTGGTGGAGTGAGCATCCACCTATGTGCGTTCTACTAAGTTGTGAGAAGCCACCACCTATAAAGCATGGCTCTGCTAAAGGCTCAACTATCGATGTTGGTTCAAAGATTGAATTTGTGTGTGACGAGGGCTATGAACTCAATGGAGATGCCAGCTGGACTTGCCAGAAAAATGGAAAATGGGACAAAAAAAAAGTACCTACTTGTGTGCCTTCAAAATGTGTAGACCCACCACTGATACAAAACCAGCTGGTACTAAAAGAATTAGCTAATGAAATTGGTGTTGTGAGATTTTCCTGTAGAGAGGGCTATATCCTGCAAGGATCTCCAGTATTACAATGTTTGACGTCACAGCACTGGAATGATACCTTTCCTTTGTGTAAACTTGTTCTTTGTCCTAAACCTCCAGATATTGATTATGGGGAACCGAAATCGGTACCATCTCTTCATTATGGCAGTAAAATTCAATATTCTTGCATGGATGGTTTTCTTCTGAAAGGGCCTTCTGAAATAACATGTAACGCAGATGGTGAATGGAGCCCAGATGTTCCATCTTGTGTTCCTGTTGAGTGCCCTCAACCAGATGAGATTCTTAATGGAATTGTTGATGTTCAAGGACTTGCTTACCTAAGTACAGTTCTTTACACTTGCAAGCCTGGCTTTGAGTTACTAGGAAATTCTACATTAATTTGTGGAGCAGATGGACACTGGCTTGGTGGAGTGACATTATGTAAACCTATAAAATGTCCTGCGGCTAAAGAAATTCCAAATGGTAGAAGTTCTTCTCAAAATCTTCATTATGGTCAAACTGTAACCTATTCCTGCAACAAAGGTTTTAGACTTGAGGGACAGAAAGTCCTAACATGCTTAGAAACAGGAGAATGGGACGCTAATACTCCAAGTTGTAAAGAAATAATATGTGACCCTCCTCAGCCTATTGAAAATGGTTTTGTAGAAGGAGCTGATTATAGATATGGAGCCATGATTATTTACAGTTGTATGCCAGGATATCAATTGACTGGACCTGCTATACAAACCTGTGAAGATTCAGGCTGGTCCAGCTCCACTCCTTTGTGTTTGCATACAGATTGTGGTCTCCCACCACACATTGACTTTGGACATTATACCAAGTATGAAGAGCATATGGTTCATGGAAATATTCCTTCCACTACTCAGCCGCCTACAACTGTAAAGGGTTGGGAAAATGGTAATAATTCACTCAGAGATATTACTAATGAAGTGTCAGATTTTTTGTACGGAACATATATATTATATACTTGCTTCCATGGCTATGAACTTCTAGGCTCACCAGTTATAGCTTGTCAGGAGGATGGAACTTGGAATAGTAGTGCCCCCATTTGTTCACCTATTGAATGCAGCATTCCTGAAGCTCCAGAAAACGGCATTGTAAATTACACCGATAATTCACTTGATAGCACTGTTTATTATAAATGCAAACCGGGGTATGAACCTATTGGTTTGGATAATAGCACATGCTTATCTAACAGAAAATGGAGTAATGAAATGCCAAAATGTGCTATGATATTCTGCAAGCCACCAAACACTATTTTAAATGGATATATAGAAGCTTTGAATTATGCATATATGAGTGTAATACATTACAAATGTGAGTTGGGTTATAAAATGCATGGTTCAAGCAAAAGAACGTGTCAAGAAAATAAACAGTGGGATGGAGAAGAACCTATATGCATCCCAGTGTCATGTGGACAGCCCCCAGCCCTAATTAATGGCTTAGTCAAAGGGGAAGAATACAGTTATGGAAAGCATGTTGAATATCAGTGTCATGAAAGATTTGTACTGCATGGTGACAAGCACAGGACCTGCCTTGAGAATGGGCACTGGAGTGGCACAACGCCATATTGCTCAGAAATCTTTTGTGAAAAGCCTCAAGTTATAGCAAATGGTGAAATAGTAGGAACAGATTATGGTGTTAGGAAACAGATTGTTTATAATTGTAACCATGGATATAAACTGAAAGGGATACCAAAGCTTACATGTCAGATAAATGGCACATGGGATGTTAAAGCACCAATATGTGAACCTATCGACTGTGGTCCTCCAGAAGATATTTCTCATGGTTTTCTTAACAGTTCAGGCTTCAGTTACAATGAATATGTACACTATGCTTGCTTTCCTGGATATGAAATTCATGGAAGCCCATCACGCCAGTGTTTAGCTAATGGACTATGGAGTGGAAGTCCCCCAAGTTGCCAACCTTGTGAATGTCCCAAACCATCTGTTCAAAATGCACTAGTAGTTGGGGAAGATTTTAGCTGTGGAAAGTCAGTCAGAATTAAATGTTATGATGGTTTCAAGCTGCTTGGACTTTCCGAACTCCATTGTCAGTCAGCCGGAAAATGGAATTCAGGTTTTCCATATTGTGGAAAGGTTTCTTGTGGCCCGCCACCTGTAATTGCCAATGCCTTTGTTAATGGAAGCAGTTCAACAACTGAGAATGCAATTATATACAACTGTGTTACTGGATATGTTATGCAAGGAAAACCAGATCTCCTGTGCACAAAAGAAGGGCTCTGGAGTAAACCTTACCCAAAATGCCAGTTAAAGTCCTGCGGACTTCCACCCATCATACCTAACACTGTGACATTTGGAAATTCCTATACCTATGGAAGCACAATTGAATACAGGTAAGAATAATTTTACTTGATAACAATTTTTACTAGTTATTAATAAAGTTATCTATTCACACAACTATAATGAGCAACACGTTTATTCAAAGGCACAAGTAATGTACCGAATGCCACCTGTGGAACTTTCCACATATGCCAGTCACTAAGGATTACCCTGAAGCTTCTCAAGGACAATGATCAATTATTAAATATAGTAAAGCAAAAGCCTGAAATTAATAAAACAAAGCTAATAATAAGCAGTGAATAAGAAAAGAATTAGACATAGGAAGTGAAGGGTTAATATGGTTACATGCAAAATGGTAAAACAATTCTGTTGGTATTCAACAGATTAAGATTAAGAAATAATTTTGATTAAGTAGTGAATGAGATGAAACAAGTAATACTACTGTAAATGTAATGGCAAATACAAATAGATTCAGCAGAGACGTGCAGAAAGTACTGAGGAGCTGCAAGACAAATGCAGTGTTACAGAAGGCTATGGGGAATTGAAAAACATCAGTGAATGTAGAGATGCTAGACTGAATACATGGGGTTTGTTGGTACGGGCAGACATGAAGTTGGCAACTGTTAGAGGCTATGGGTAAGAAGGAGCCCTGACATACGTTTTCTAAAGGTGCTTAGCATAAGATTAGTTTAAAAATAGAGACGTCCCATCAGGGTGGGCACATGTTGTCTGTGGATGACAGTCTTTCTCAGTTCTTCATACTTCTATGTACAAGATATGGGTTTGACAGGTGCATGCAGTTTGGTACCTCTGTATAACTATGCAAAATTGGCACATGGTGTACAAGCAAAGAAGTGACAAAAACAACCACCCTATCATTTTTTTCTTGTCACTTCTTTGTCTCCCTGGCCGACTATCTCAATCACACCACCAGAGGATATACTTTCACCAAAGACTACACTGAACTGTCTATCTCATTCAACTTACCGATATCCCAAAAACTTTTCCCATAATACAATCCCTCGACTGCAGGGAATACTCATTTAGCATCTTCACATCTATACTCCAACCCCATCCAAGCCTATATTCACCAGAGAGGCGCCACTCAACCCTGCCTTCCCCAAGAATCCAAATATGTACATGTGCACAGTTTTCATATTCATTACCTTCATTTCTTTGCTATGGGGGTAAAAGTTTTTTCTATAGCCAAAGTCACTGTATTGATAAGTGAAATAATAGTTAATTGTAAACACTTCAATGCGTTTTTCTCATTGACAAATTTTTGTCACTGAGCTCAAGGCTAAGTTATATAGTTACAATTCATGAACAACTATGCCACATTCAAAAACACATATAGCAATGACAAACACAATATTTCTAAAAGTGAATTTTTGATATAAAAACCCATTTTATGACATGGAGCTTGTTCCACCTTTTAGCCTTTGTTTTTGTATACAGGACTCTTTGCCAGAAGCACAGGGTCATCACACCTTACCACACAACTGTAACATATTTGAAAGCAAACCTTGGCATGAGAAGTCATAAGTTGTGTTTCGTCTCTCAGGTGCCAAGATGGCTATGTTATGAACTTAGACATGGTGACAATAAGTTGTCTTGAAGATGGATCATGGTCAACAGAAGAAGTTTCCTGCATTCCTAGAAAGTGTAAATTGCACTCTAGCACTCTAAAAATGAAGGCCGACTATGATATTAATAAAACCGTAACACTTGTATGCAAAACTGGCTATACATTATCAGGACCAAGCACTTCAACATGTATGGTGAGTATGTGTTTTTATATTTTTTCTTACACTAATCTAGATTAAATAGCGGTGTGGATGAGCAAGTCTTTACATTGGGACAACTGGTAGAGGATAGTAGAGTATGCAACTTCAAGAGTTTTCTCCAGCAGTGAACTCTGTGATTCACAGAATATAGAACTTTTTTGCTCATGTGGAGGCCAACATATCAAACCCCTCTGGGGAATGCTGTTTCCAATCTCCATGTTAATTTTATCGGATGAGATTTTTGTTTTCTCAAATTTGAAATTCTTGTGTAGCTCATTACTGCTTCCATATGGCTGTTATCGCCCTAACACTTTGGCCTAAATTTACTAAGCAGGGAGATTGAAAAGTGGGGATGTTGCCCATAGCAATCAATCAGATTCAAGCTCACATTCTTCTCCAGTATGTAAAATGAAACTGAGAGCTTACATTTGGTTGCTATGGGCAACATCCCCACTTTTCAATCTCCTTGCAATCTCCTTGCATAGTAAATTTAGGCCTTTATGTTGTTAGGGAAACATTGTAATTTGCTATGTGTGGTTATCAATAAAACCAGATTAAACACAAAAAGAGAATGGAATGGTGCTTTAATTAAGATTCTTTTACTTCTCACATTGTGTAAGCAGCATTGTGCTATTCTCCAACTCCTTGCTATGCTTGTCAGCAATTGCTAATTAATAGATAGCTATGTAGCTTCTCCTGGAGTATGTTCATTTATCTAACTAAGATTGTTTAACAACTTGCCTTTTTTTTTACAAAACCTGACATTTTTCTGCCTAGGCAAACAACTCCTTTTTAGAAGCTTCTCTTTATAGATAGTGATCTCCTGGATTTAGAGAGTAATAAGGCTAACGAAAACCGCTCCGATACCAACACAAGAGCCACACACACACCAACTGTGGCAGCATCAGCACCAATGAACTTAGCATCAGTGTCAGTGTCTTGGCTGACAGTACTTTTTTGGAATTCCCTCAGTACCAAATGTGTTCCTGGGTTGTTAATGAGTCAGTTTCTCTCGCCAATTCGGAGCTTTGGCCAAGAGAAAACCGATGCAGAGATTGGCCAGTACAGAGCTCTGGATCCAGCATGTATCAGAAAAGGGGTGGAAACAAATTTGGTGCAGGCATACATGCTATATGAAACTTCTGTGTCTTTCTGCTGGAGATCGGCAGATCGGAGATAAGTCGAGCTGAACGGAGAACCCAGTATACACAAATTAATTGTTTATTAAATGAGTAAATTATGCTTTTCTGGATTAGTTTGGTCTTGTAAAAGTATTTATCACAAACCCACTCATCCTGCATTTTAAATGTGGCTGAACATTCTATACCCCTTTGTAGTAAATTTACTAGAAGGGTAGTCCCAAAATTTGTTATTTAAGTTGGAGAGCTGAACACTATGGACCTAATGCAGAGTTGCGCATCTGCAGTAAAAATCAGCACCACATATGCAAAGAATAGTAATGACGGCATAAAGATAGACTGCTGCCCATCCACCTGCCTATGGCTACCTGATTGGAGTTCCACAATATTTAGATGATAAATAGTCGCAGTAGCAGTGTAAGCCTCCTGCTATATGAAGGATAGGGAAAGTCATAGGAGCAAGTCATTTTCTGTGGGAAAATTAACATTTTAATAAAAAAATTACCGTTAATTGTAATCTATATTTGGTTTCATTTTTGATAAATTATGTTTATTAAATAATGACATGAATTAATAATTTTTTCAAACAAAAATGTTTGCTAGTATACTTAAAAAGACATTTAAATGTGTATTTAAAATCTTCAGAGTAATTTAAAAGCCATTTAAATACATCAGGAACTGGCAGAGACTGCAGCTGTAGAAGTTGTAGCCTCTGCGCATTTGGATGATGGGTCATATCCATTCCATATGCGTCTAAAACTCTGGATCAGGTCCCATAAATCTAATAGCATTACATGCCACCAAATTGCCTAATAAAACTAAAAGATGTTTTGTAAAACTATTTAAGGTAGCATTGTAAAAACAAATCTCAAATTACACCGTATAGCATTGCAAACAGCTTTGACTGTGAAAAAGACTGCTGTGGAATAAGATGTTTGTCACTTTACATATAACTTGTGCAACAGTACAAATTGTAGCCAAGATTTTTTAAATATTGAAAATAGGAAGATATAAACATGCAGTAATATAATACTAGTCATGCTAGTTAGAAATCAGGAAAGATTTTAAATTAAATTAAAAGAAGAAACAACAAAATCATTTATGATAATGCACTGGGTGATCCATATTATTATAACTAATGACATAATTACAAGACACAGCAAGGGAGCAGGCATGCCACATTGATAGTAAAGCCAAAACCATTTTTCTTGGCAAGTAACGGCTGTTTCTCTTCTTTAGCATTGCCTGTATTATAACAAACAAGACCAGGACCCATATTTACTAAATTGCAGGAATGGAAAAGTGGAAATGTTGCCATCTATAATTTGCCATTTACATACAAAATATTGTCATCTAAAGTCTTGGTTGCTATAGGCAACATTAATAAATTGTTTAGTAAATGTGGTCTCTTGCAGGGTGATAAGTCAGATTGCAATCATATATATTCAGATGGACATAAAAATTGGCAAATAATTTCTTCTGCATTATCGGTTTTGTGGATTTATTTAAACATTATTTTTTGGTCACAGTTTTTGGGTCATAAAATACATTAACCTCAACTGGATTTCTGAAATGTATTTCATATAACATATTTCTTTTTACATTTAGAGTGACGGTAACTGGTTACCGCGATTGCCTGATGAAGTATGCTCTCCTATAGCATGTGAGAAACCAGCTGCTCCTGACCATGGGGCTGTGTTCGGTACAGGGTACCTGTACAAAGATACTGTCTTGTACCAGTGTGATTCAGGATATGATATACATGTAAGTAAATACAGTATACTACTTCTCAATCCATTGTGAGCAATGCAATATGAATATATGCAAGCTGATCAGTATTCTCTTGAACATTACCAATGACTCCCTTAAAAGAGAAATTTGGTTTCCAGTAAGCTACAGTACATAAAGTGTGCCTCAAGAAAAAAAATGCTTTAGATATAATGATCTCTGCATTGTGGTACACTAAATCGAAATGGATTAATAAACTAAAATATTAGTGCTTATGAATAAAAGTTATACTCATAATAAATGTGAATTAACTCAGAAAGTTTCACAACAAATACCTTGAAAACAATGTAGCAAAAAAACCCACCGAAGATCATGGTAATAAATGGAGCTTTAGTGGGCTAACACTAAGGGATTAAATTATAAATCCCCTTCAGCAGACATCTGTTAAGTGTGTAGTCA
Source organism: Platyplectrum ornatum (assembly GCA_016617825.1). Lineage (NCBI taxonomy): Eukaryota > Metazoa > Chordata > Amphibia > Anura > Limnodynastidae > Platyplectrum > Platyplectrum ornatum. The sequence continues at coordinate 63,406 of JABWIB010000952.1, forward strand.
CAAAGCACAGCTCCTAATATTTTTGATTAACAATGTCCCGAAATGAAAACTTCAGTGTGTACTGAACACACGATCCTCAGAACAACGATTCCCAATAAAAATTATGTATAGAGCCATCTGGTGGACGACTTTGTTATTGCAGCCTATTATGGCAGCAAAGCTGTTATGTTTTCATACTGTAACTCTGAGCATTCCAGAAAATAAGAGTTTTAAAATTTGTAGCTATATATATATATATATATATATATATATATATATATATATAATGTATATGGAACTTCAGAGATCATTTTGGTGCCCTAGGCAAAACGTAAATTAGTGCCCCTTAAAAATTATGAAACTTATTTTACTATAAAGAATCATTCAATATATGAAGCAAAATATAAAGTTTATCTTCTTCCCTAGTTACTTTCTCAGATTGTTTTCAAAAGTAATCTCTCTCATTTATATATTTATTGTATTGTTTCTATTCTATTTTGACTTTTAAAATAATAAACTGGTAAGTATGCCAAAATATAGCTCTTTTGTCAACTTGCCCATTCTTTCTGAACTGCTTAACCGCCAATGGAGAGTAGTGTCAATAAAAAGTGATGTTTAGGGTTAGGCTGCTTGGAAGGAACGTATCATAGAAAGAAAGGTTTAGGGTTAGGCTATATATAGTAGATATAGATATATATTTTCTTACAGGGTATATAGAAAAATAAAAGCGCTATGGTTTTAATGGACCATTTATTACCATTTAATATTTCAACACTAAATACACATATAGAAATGCTAATAAAATTTGTATATATAAAAACAATAGTAACAATATAGTAGTGGTGACAGTAATAATGCAGTCTAATCCTGGTGGACAGTCAGGAATTAGATTATTAAGAGTACTCAGTGAAAACACCGGGTTTAATGAACTCTACTCTAATGAAGTTTACCGGTTGAATCCTGATTTGCTGGAGTCAGGTTGTTTGTATAAAGGATACACAGTCTACAAAATATCAAAAAGTCAAAGGCACAAATCTCCAGGCAGATGTAGAGTGATTGTAGAGTGCACAAATGAGAAAGGAGTATGCTGAACAGTTCAGTTATTTAGAGGTAGATAAAATAGTATCCCAAGCCATTCAATGTGGATTACCAGTTTTTAAGGCACAGTTTTCGTGAAGTTTGTCTTCGTGCTGATAATAATAGACGAGTTTAGAACTGGACGCGCTGTTTATGATTTTAAAAGGTTGCCGTAGAAAGCCTTATATGTGCCTTCGCTATGACAAGTAGTAATTCAAATATTGTAGGCCATGGTGTCTGTGGAACCAATGCAGCAGCATTCAAGCATTAAATGTTCACACTCCTAAAGGCAATGGTGCATGATAACAGAATTGGATAAATCAGTCCCTGGGGCATCCGCACTTAGTTGTGTGATAGGCGGTCATGTGGGTTTAAAATCTTTTGACCCAACTACGTGACCAGTATTGGATGCCACCAAAAGAAGTTCAAGCACACGCGTTATATGTAGGCAACCAACTGGTCATTCAGAGGTGAGATTGAATGAGAGTTACATAAATATGCAATCAGTTGTTGGAGTTTGCCAATACAGCCTATGTCTAGAGCTGGCTATATGCCATTTGTAATGTCATTNTATGTGTATGCACTTGTTGCATAGGTCTTGCATTCTTGCTTCTGTTTCTTTCAGGGACCCACTGAAAGAGTTTGTGAAGCCAACGGCTCGTGGAGTGGAGTGGAACCACAGTGCAAGCGTGAGATTTTATAACTAACTATTTATAATATGGTTAATATCTGTGGGCAAATAGACCTGTTTTTAGGTAGGCATCTATAGCTGAAGATTCAAAAAGTTGCAGAATGGGATTCTTCAGTTTAGCAGATGGATCACAGTGGTACATTTGGTGGAGAATTGGAATACCCATACATAAACATAATCTGCATGTCTTACTTTCACATATGTCACCCACGGTGAAACCCATAGGGAATAAATGCTTTTCTCGTTCAAGGAGTGGTCCTATCCCTATGCTGGTGGCCTTTGGTTTCCTCAAGGGAGGGAAAAACCTAAAGTCACCAACTCTGCTATATTTAAATATACAATGCATTGAATAGTAGTATTATTATGTTATCTCCTGTAGAGTATGTTATGAATTTCAGTGTTTCAAAGGGTTCTGTATACAGTGATAAATTATAGAACTATCCACTTTAGGGGGATATATGTGTATCAGGCACAGGCCTTCCATGGGCCCTGTTATCTATCCTTGTTATTTGGAATTGGTTTCCTGACAGACCACACTATAAGTATTCCTGGTTATGAGCTCTGTCATGGAGCCTCTGTCATATATCTGCCTGAAAGGAACTGCATGTACCTTCATTAATGTTGTGCCTAGGGGTGACCTGAAGCCAGATACAGCCATTATGTATGCTTTCTATTTATTTCTTTTTTTAGTTATAATACAGTGAAATAGAAATTTTAGGGCATAGTTACACTTTAGCTTGCGAAATTGTCCTCAGTCATCATGGGAGTAATATTATTTTAGAACTCGAATTTTAGAAGTGACAGCATATTTATTTTTCTACTATACTAAATATTTGAAACAACCCTTATTCTGTTCAGGAGTTTTCTGCAACCCCCCTGATGCTTTGGAGAATGGACTGATCCAAGGCTCAAGTTATTTTTTTGAAGATGAAGTCCACTATAGTTGCAATGAAGGCTTTGAACTTCAAGGACCAAGCCGTAGAATCTGTCATGTGGATAAACAGTGGCGTCCATCTCCCCCTACGTGTGTGAGTAAGTAAATAAATAGTATATTTTTATGTAGATAAAAATAAACATTATATGACAAAGCAATACATCAATTGTAAAAATCCATCTAAAGTTTATCCAGAACATTTGAATATGATGACTCTACTGTACAATATCATAAATCGTGGCAATTCAGCATGTGAAATAGGCCAGGGTAAAATACATTACAATACAAAATACATACAAAAATAAAGGAAAAAATCCAGAATTAAAGAGGGCAATTTCTGATCAGTTTTGGTACTGCGACATATTCATGGACTCTGCACTACCAGAGCATACAAGGATGAAATTCTTGATTCCAAGCCACCCTGGTCCTAAGTCCAACAGTGGGGCAGTACAGAGAAGGAAGGGACTCTAATAAATGGGCTGGCTTCAGTGGCCTCCTCCTTGCCTGTGCGGTAGTTGGAATGCAACAGTTCTGACCTCAGCATCAGTGGAGGTCTGAATTTCAGTCATGCGTACTTCCAGCACGGATCTAGATTCTCAGGATCCAGACTTCCTTGCTGTGAGTCATTCCAAATCACTGGACAAGGTGGGAAGCGTACGTTGGGTACAGTAAGGGTATACATATGGTCCTGCTATACCCATACATGCAAGGTGAGGTTTATCAATATGCATCTATATATTTGAAACAAATAATGGGAATTAAAGCACTGTGTTGCTTTCTCTCAGGTGCAACCTGTGGACCTCACCCACCTGTAGAAAATGCGATTTCTGTTTCCACTGGGGATACATACAAAAGTAAAGTAACCTATGTATGCAATGCTGGATATCACCTTGTTGGAACGCAGAACGTAACATGTTTGTCTGACGGAACATGGAGTCATCCTCTGCCACTGTGTAGAGGTAAAATCTGAATGTTGTGCTTGTTTTTCCACTACTACTACTTGTACTAACTTGCACCAGTCAGCTTAAGAACCGCAACTAACTCCATTGACTTCTATTATATTCAGTTTTTTCATACCGTCACTTCTGAATGTACATACCGTACATACTTCTAAACTCATTGTATAAACTCATTTTAATTTTCGTGTGCTTATTGCACACAAATGCTGGACAGCTTTCTGTTAAACTTGTTATATAGAGTAGTGTAGTAGTGTTAGGAAACACCACCTCTTCCTTGCACCACCTCTTCCTTGCAGTGGGTTTGCTGAGGTGTACATTTCCACATGTTTTACTGATAGGGATAAGCAACTTCATTTTCATTATAGTTTCAGTAGCTCCACTAAAAAAAATCCTGTATAAAGAAAATGTCGTTCAGGTTGTAGCACTGAATTTGGTTTTGGAGCGTTAGCAGAAATAAAATAATAATTGATTTTGATTTTGCTATTTATCAAAAATGAATATTCTGTCGTTGATAAAAATGTAGAGCTATGGTAATCATTGTTTCATTGCCTTATTTGTCAGACAGTATGAAGAATCTGTTAACAAATTTCCTAACTTCTAACTCTGTTTGCATGACTCTATCTGCCTTCACTCCATGGCCTAAATATACTATATTGAAGGATTGTAAAAGTGGGGATGTTGCCCATAGGAACCAATCAAATTCAAGCTTGCAGTTTAATTTTTCATACTGGAGAATTTGAGCTGGAATCTGATTGGTTGCTATGGGCAACATCCCCACTTTTGCAGACAATGCGACAGGCAGGTAACCTGCTGATTAGTAAATTTAGGCTGATTATTATTTGTTTACATACATTTGTCTGGTAACCAAAAGTTCCTTTTTTTCAGAGACAAGATGTGAAATCCCAAGTCAGTTAGAAAATGGCCGCATTGAGTATGAAAATGTTAATTATGAGAGCACCGTGACGTACCACTGCAATGAAGGATATAAATTGGACGGTGACCATCTTGCAAAATGTACAGACAATGGCAGCTGGAGCCACCAAACTCCTGTTTGTAAACGTGTGTGTTTAAGCTTTACACTATGTCTAGTTCTACTTCTGGTCTCAGGCCCAGCTTCCATTAGCTCCTAAATATTCTATTCCTAATCTTCCAATTGTCCCCCTCACTGGTTTAAATAAATAAAACATTTTCTATACAACATAGGTGGATACCATAGTAACTTACAATTGGAAGTCCAGAAGTGGAGCATTTTGTAACTAATGGGATGTGTCATATTGAAGAGTCTGGAGCAGGGCTCGAAGTGCAGGTGTATACGAGGGGTATGCCATACTGCCACTTCTACCATTGACGTAATAGAATAATGGTAAATCACCATTAACTTCTATAACTTTCTATGTTTCCATACCGCCACTTCTAATTGTCCATACCCCCACTTCTAAATTTACACATTGACCTCTGGTCTGTAGTCTTATTTGAAGACAGTGCTGTTCCAGTGTTTGGAGAGGTGACATTTGCTCTTGTTCCCAATTATGTTCCAGGTGGAACATAACATATTGACCTCTTATTGGCAGTTATGCATTACATATGAACCACATTATTATACTTGACCAGTATATTACCAGCAATGTTTCAGTGCAACAATACTTTGGATTTAGACGTACCTCCACTCTCAATCTCTGTCTTTCAGCACTGAAATCACAAAAATCCCCAAGGCTTCTAAATATACACGGATAACATAGGTCACTCAATTCATGTCATTTGTGGGTATATTCACTCTATATACAGTGACATATTATATTTGGTGTGATTGATATAGCATTTCTATTTGCAATCTTGGAAAATCGGAACAACTAATACAATAAATCATTGCATTAAATTCTCTAAAATATGGTTGACATATTAAAAGTTTTGCTAACAAAACTGGTCTAAGAATTAAAGCTTAAATAAGACATGCACATTGATTAATGCTGTTTGGCCCTAAAGACACCTAGAGCCAAGTCCCACTGGATGCTCTTCATTACTGACCTCCAGTGTCAAATAGCGCAGACTTCATACATTGAAAATATTGACCTCTTCCCCTGGGGCTAACTCAGAGATACATGTGCTGTGATTGATTGAAGAACTCACTCAGCAAATAAATAAAAGATGGTGCCCACAGTTGGGTAGCCAAGAAGCAAATATATTTTTCATGGAAACACAGAGATTCATTATTTGTTATATTCAGTGCCAATTTATATATCACATATACAATATATATATGTTTCTTGAAAAATAAATAAATAAAGCATCTAAGCAAGGTGGTTGGGGGGGAGGCATTTAAGTCCTACACCTAAGGGCTTGGATAAAGGATCCATTTGTATGATCCAGATTTTCCATGGTGCTGGTGCGGTGTTCTGTTTTCAGAAGTGCCATGTGATCAAGCAGAAAAATTTGCCAGTTACGGAGGAATTCTGCCCACAATACAAATGGAAGTACAGTTGTAAAATTCTAAGAATATGTATTATAAAACGTTAATTCAGTAAGCTACAAATAATATTCATAGATTATTTATATCTATATATTTTCTTTTTTTGAGCAGCAAACCCTTGTCCTGTTCCATTTGTAATCCCTGACAACTCCGTTGTCACAGAAACAGAGTTTTATGTTGGTCAGAAATTGTCTATCAAGTGTCGAAAGGGCTATCGCCTCACAAGCCAAGCTGTTATAACATGCAGTCCTGATTTGACCTGGACCGAAACAAATGCTAAATGCGAAAGTAAGTTATGATGATTGGCAACCTAACACCATTTCACAAATTAAAAGAATTGCTTTATAAAACAATTTATATGAATTAAAAATCATTTTAACCCTGTTTCAATTGATCATTTTTGGTAAAGTAACTTTGAGTAATAATGAACTTAATTATTAATGAATATCTATGTAGGAATGTATCCTGTGTTTAAACAATCAAAAAAATATATTTTTATCAATATATGTGGCCTATTCAATTGTGAGGGACGCAATATGATATGACTTTTGCCCTCATTAGCATATTGAATTACGCACCCAAAAAACACCATTCAATTGTTTATAATGGGGCTAGAAAAACTGGCCATGACCTATTATTTTCAATGTTAGTCAATGGAGAATTTTTTTTTGCTTACCACTATTTGACAGCAGCGTATGTCTCCATAATGTTGAAACACGAGCAGGGGGCAGGCATTGCCACTTCCCTATTTACATGTAGAAGTACAAACTGAAACACGCTTTTTAAGTGCAGCTAATAGGTCAACCGTTGAGTTTTTATATGTACTGTTCACAAAATGTGGTCTGCAGTAATTTAATTGTATATGCTAATTGTTGGCTATGTGATAATCACTATTATATCTATATAATTAAAACAAACTTGTTTTTTTTTTCATTAGAAATATCTTGTGGTCCTCCTGTTCATGTACCTAATGCAATAGTGCGAGGACTCTTTCATCACTATGGTGACATGGTGACATACTCGTGTTACAGTGGCTACATGTTAGACGGATCATTCCGGAGTGTTTGCTTGGAAAATCAGACTTGGACTACACCTCCATCTTGCAAAGGTACTTCATACTGTGTCCTTAACTTTAATACCAGTGATGTGGGATGTTTGCAGTATTATATTGAGTCCTAAGTCCATTTGCAGTATTACCATGCTTACGCTAAGATATACATACCTTAATTGCTAGCATTATTGCATATTATGATCTAGAACTAAAGCTTGAAAATAATAGGAAAACAGGTAGGTGGAAAGTTACACCTGAGGAAAACCATGCTGAGTTNCAGGGAAGAAAAAAATAATATGTTGCTTATAGCATTACAGTATTGTTGTGCAATAAGCAAAAGCAAACTAATGTCTGCATGCAAAGCACCAAATTAACTGAACTGCCCTTATATTAATGCGCCTTCTGTACAATATGTCTTCTTTGACCTCAAATGTCACCTTAGGTCCCAGAAGAACCCAAAGAGATGGCATCATGGAGGTGGGGCAAAGGGTGTGGTTTATGCAAATCATGCCTGAAGCCTCACATGGTAAATCTTCGGTTTACAGTGAATTGGGGAGGCTTTTAAGTCCCACCCATTTATTGTAACGATCGGGGCTGAGGCAATAGCTTACATTAACAATGACTGCTTCAGCCCAAGTTCAGGGAGATATTCCACCTCTCCTGGGATACCGGGGGAAGTTCCCGAAATCCGCATGCCTCCTCCACATTAGGCTACATAATAGTATATGGCTACCGTAGCATCCTGGAAACATATTTTGGAAGCAGTAAATTATGTCTAATATTGTTAAGGAGCAAAAATAATGATTTAATTACTAGGTTACAATGGTAAAAGTACAGAGCCCATAAAACAAGAGGCATGTTACTGCCATCTGCTTGAATATAAATTCCCCAGAATTCATTTGTGCCATGCTCATTGTGTTTACTACTGCTGCTTTATTACTTGCTTTGATTTCTGCCGTGTACTTACATATGCGTTTGATTTCACAGTAATATTGTAAAAGGAGTTTAATCTTTGCAATCATTCAGCAAATTCTCATTCAGGAAACCCAATAAAAACGATAACTGCATCATATAAAATTCTTATTTCCTTTCTTTATAAAAGACTGTCATTTCTAAGGAAGAGGTGTGGCAAGGGATAGAAAAGTCTTTTAATGATATGTATCATTGTGCATGTATAAATGATAAAATAAATATTGTGTTTATTACCTGAGTCATGGAGGGATTGTGCAAAGAGATAGAAAGTAACCACTCAAGAATTGTCGCCTTGCTGTTTATATGATAAAAAAAACATATACATATTATCTATCTATCTATCTATCTATNCTATCTATCTATCTATTTATCTCATATCTATCTATCTATCTATCTATCTATCTAATATTTATTTATGTATCTCATATCTATCTATCTATCTATCTATCTATCTATCTATCTATCTATCTATTTATCTCATATCTATCTATCTATCTATCTATCTATCTAATATCTATCTATCTATCTATTTATCTCATATCTATCTATCTATCTATCTATCTATCTAATATTTATTTATGTATCTCATATCTATCTATCTGGATTATTTATTTTAAAAAAGTAAATAGAAAAGCAAGCACAAAAGGTAATGCATTTTATGCTTTCAGTGTATACTGCCTAAAAATGACCTATTCTGCAATATAAAAGGACATTAGAGCTACAATACATTGCAGTTCTATTGTTTTAAACAAGTCACAGATTCTGTTATTGTAAGGGATAGAACATTACTTATACTTCCCTTTATATTAATATATGGACAAAATACACATTGATGTGGATGTTGTAATGTGAGGCTGTAAAGTAAGTCTGTGTGAGAGTTTGGTAATGTGGGTTCGGTATCACAGTGTAGTTTACAATATGAAATATTCAGTGGCTACCAGGCACACCTTTATCTACTTCTGCTGCAATACTCATATAGCCTGAGGATTTAATGTTCAATTTAGCTTAGGGAAATGCATCTTCATACATCACTTTGACACCATCTCATGTTTCAAATATTAAACATTTTTTTCCTTTCTCACTTGCATTAAAACAGTTATTTATTAAGCGTAAATCCTTTTCTAAGACATAAACTTACAAAAAAAATCACCATGCCAAATACATTTTTGCAGGGAACTTTGTTATACTCATTGAAAAAAAAACTTGTGCTTATAGAATTTCATTTTAAATGGGGGATGCCGACTATGATTGATGTCAAGTCCCACCCATAGTAGAAACATTAAATTGCTGTCCAGGGGGTGGGAATTCAGGCATGATTTGCATAAATCAGGCCCTCCGCCCCACTGCCATGTTGCTAGCTTTTGGTCAAAAGTCAGCAACCCTGTTTTAAATGGATGATGACTGCTTATAAATATGCAGGCACAAGATATATGTTTTTTTCCCATCTATTATGGTAGAAAAATTTATGAAGAAGTGCCTTCCAGAACACTCATGGTGCAGGGTTGTTCACTCGCCCAGGATTTTTGGAAGAATCCTGAATTTCAGAAAATTCTCCAAGTATCCCAGGAGAATCTGCAAATCTCCCATTTTTGTAATCATTGACTTGGCCCCGTTCAATACCAGAGCAGGGCTTTGTGACGTCATGCCCGCCCATTTATAGCAAAAGCATGGGATTGGTCAATCATGCTGATGGCTCATGGTTTCTCCAGGGAGGGAAACTGTTGATAATTTTCATTTTCATGCAACCCTGACTTAGTGTAATGCAACATGGGCATAGGATGTTGATAATTTTCATGAAACCATCAGCACATGACTGATCCTTTTTTTTAGCCTGAGGATGGTTGAGTATTTGAAACAGATATATTGTTATAGGCTAGGTATTGAAGGGGGGCGAGGCAATGATTTGCATTAAAATGATTGGAGATTTGCAGATTCTCCTGGGATACTGGGAGAATTTCCTGAAATTCAGGATTCTTCCAGAAATCCTGGGCGAGTGGGCAACCCTGCACCATGGGTGTTCTGGAATGCAGGGAAAATGCTTTATTGTTGCATGTTGCACACAGATACTGACCAGTGTTACTGTTACACTGTTATTAGACTAGTCCTAGTAAACATCATCTCTCATCTGTAATATTGATTGCAATTAATTCAGTGTACCTCCCCTGCACTTCAACATGGTTTTGCCCACTCTTGGATTGGAACAATTTATCTTATACCCCTTTTCCACTGACAAAAAACCCTGGGTTTATGCACATATACCCAGGTTTAGTTTGGTGGAAAAGGGTCCCACGAAATTAAACCTGGGTAAAGTGACTCAGGTTTTCACCTGGGACTAATGCAGGGTTTTTCCCCGGTCGCTGCAGTGGAAAAGGAATTTCCCTTTAAAACATAGTAGGTAACAATACTCTACTCCATTCAGTGGAAATGGTGTCAACCCAGGTTCACCTTGCAGTGGAAAAGTTGTTTGTNTGTTTTTTCTGACCTGGGAAAAATGAAGGGTACAAACCCAGGTCTGAACCTGGGTTCTTGTTGGAAAAGAGGTTTAATAATGTATGGCCTGCTTTATTTGTACTTTTCTGCAAATGTTACCAGTTATCGCAACTTTATAGTAGCTCATTCTGAGAAAACCTGATGATCTAAATTTGAATATCTGTAATTTAAGGCCAGATCTAGACTGCACTACTTGCTGGATTCACACTTACATACAGTTGTGAGGAGGCCTTATCCCTCACTTGTACGGACTTACAACCCAGTTCCTTACTTAGGTCACTTAGCACATCCTTACTATACTTTACTTTTAATACTACCCCATTAGCTTTTTCGTCATGTTTTGATCTGCCATTAGAATTGGTACCTGGAAAAACTCTTAATTAAGTGGATCCACATCCAACCTGATAATGCCATTAACACGTGTACTGCTTACCATCAGCAGGTGTTCTGCAATCCTAGTGATCTGAAAACACGGCCTTAGTTGTAAATTTGGTAAATATATAAATAAATATATATATATTTATATATATATATATATATATATATATGTATATAATTACAACATTAACCTCAACCAATAAGTGTATGCCACAGTGTTTGAAATGTGATACTGATTTAGTTCTAATCTTTTCATTTCCATTCACCGCTCAATTTCCATTTCACCAATTCTGAATTTTGTCCTGGTCCTTGATTAATAAAAAATCCTACACCTAGACGTATTTTTAATATATGGGCTACTCAAGTGGAGTAAAATGATTAAAGTATGAATATAAAAACAAATGATGAAAAACTACCTAATGCATGCTACATCTCTACATAAAAATGATGAAAAAGCATCAGAGTAAGTGAACTTGTAAAGTATATTTATTTTCATTTGAAAAACCAATAATTTAAAAAGGCATTCCACATACACTGAAGGCAGCAGGGTTTACTGGTAAGCAATATTTTAAATGGATTTTAGATTTATTAGCCCTGTGTTTTCTATCCCCACCTGTAGGATGATAATGTTTAATCTCACAGATGTCTTGGATTGCAAAAATGGGTTATCAGCACTACCTTTATTAAAAATATTAAATTTTTCTAAATTGAAATCTCAGTACTGAGTATGCAGAAGATGTTTAGCAATATTTAAGGTGAATCATAGTGTCCTAAATTGTATATAGGACACTTGTACTACTTGTACATGTAAAAAATAGACTAAATCTAGTAATAGATTAGTCATGTAGTCAAAACAACTTATTACAGACAGGACATAAATATTTGTTCAGGCGTTTGCAAAAATAATACACAGGTCTAAAGAAGAAAAATGTGTGTGTGTGTATGTATGTATGTATGTATGTATGTATGTATATATATATATATATAGATGCATATTATAGCTTTGCAAGCCACAAGAGACCAAGATTTCTCTAATATATGCCTCATTATAAATCACAAAAAATGATTATTTCAAAATGGCTGTGCTTTTTATTATTGTCACATGAGATTTATAAATCTCTTAATAACAAAAAACACATCCTTGGCATAATTTTTATATTATATTCATCAGTGGTCGAAGTGGAAATTTAGAAGTGGGGGTATGGACATTTAGAAGTGGTGGTATGGAAACACAGAATATAATAGAAGTCAATGGAGATTTGTAGTATTTCAATTACATCAGTGAGAGAAGTTCCGATATGGCATGCAATAACTCCGTATACACCCACTCTTCGAGCCCTATTATTAATGCATAGAATTTGATGTAAGCATTAGATTGCAGAAAGAGATGCAAAGAAACACTGACAGCATAGCACAGACTATGGAGAAGCTGCAAGGAAAGAGAATCTTCCTGTAACTCAACTGTGAATCCAGAGCCAGTTAAATAAATAAATAAAGTAATAAATAAATTAATTAATAAAAAAAGTACAGTCCCTGCGGCCCTCTTTCCGGAAATTCCGGTTTTCTTTTATAAACTGTTTTATCAAAACAAAGTGTTGTTAAAATACATTTATTGCAGGTAACTTAGCAAATGTCTGAATCTTTAGTTGTGTTCACAAAGCCCCAACATTTTTTTTGAACAAACAGTAACAGAATACGTTCACAAAATTGTAAACAGAAATTGCGAACCATAAATAACACCTCTGCCATTATACTGCACCAGCCTGGCTTAGGTCGGTTCAGCAATAATTTGTCTTCACCGGATGCTCCTCAAGTGTATGTGTCCAAATGAAAGTATCTTTAGTATTACTCTATAGTTTATATTATAACTTTATAGTGCTAACTGCTGTAACGTGGAAAGGCTTTTTTCTGTANTAGTTAATGGTAAACATTAAAAACATTAATTGGTAATGTTTTCTGTAAGTTGCAGTGGCTAGTTGGTAGTGGCTTCTAGGTTCAATGTTAGTATACATGAAGTAACAGTGGTTTTGCAGTGCCCCACACACCACAGAGACAACCTATGCACAGTCACCTCTCCGTGTTTTAGTGATATGGGGGTATATTTACTAAGCAGTGAGACTGAAAAGTGGGGATCAGATTCAAGCTCTCAATTTCATTTTACACACTGGAGAATGTGAACTTGAATCTGATTGGTTGCTATGGGCAACATCCCCACTTTTCAATCTCACTGCAATCTCGCTGCTTAGTAAATATACCCCTGATCTTCAAGCTGTGCTTTTCCTTCACTATTGATATATGCATATATTATTAGCAAAGTAGAGATTTATTACTGTTCCCTGAAGCATTGTATAAACAAAAGTTAATAGTTGTCTGCTGTTCATAACAGTTACTATAGATAGAAAAAGTACTGTGAACCTCTTTGTGTGGTGTTTTTTTTAATTATTAACACACTGTCTGCAGCAAACAGTCCTGCTTGCTTTAGCTCAGTCATATGACTGAAGCCGATCCTCTATCAGGTTCTTTGACACCTTACATAGAAGTCTCAAGTCATTCAATCTCTCCCTCTTGTGTGTATTCAGCAATCTGATATTGCCGCTATGAGTGAGTGTCTCCAGCCTTCCAATATGCCCATATATAAATAAATAAAACATGCACAAACATATTTATATGAAGCTATATACAGCTAGCTTTTATCACTGATAACAGCTTACACTGCTATACCCTGCCAAAAGCGACCCAAACCCTGTCCCAAATGTTAATATAAATGTATTACCTAGCGTCATTTGTTCTTCGGGCTAAACGTCATCATCATGTGTAATCATTTGAATAAGAAATGTGACTTTTGTGTTTAATTTGGACTTTTGTTTAAAGCTGTCTGCAGGTTTCCGTGTCAGAATGGTGGTGTCTGTGAAAGACCAAATGCTTGTTCATGTCCAGATGGCTGGATGGGACGCCTCTGCGAAGAACGTGAGTATCATTTCATAAACTGCTACATCACCTATATATATATATATATATATATATATATATATATATATATATACATATACATACATATATTTATGGATTAATATACATGTTACAGATGTTATGTTATTGCGATATATGCTTGGACATTCTGCAGAGTGGCCATTTTGCACCCTCATATAGCAACATGGTTTACCTCATGTCTACATTTGTACATTTATACCACTTTTGCTTTATAAGTGCATCTCTGGACATCTCTAACCAGTCTACAATGGGAAAACAAAAAAAAAAACAAAATAAAAATGTTGATAGGTGTGGTATAATGATGATTTGCCATTGAAATTTTTAGAAATTTAGAAGCTATTGCAAATAAGAACATGAAAATGTGCCCATGTTTAAATTTTTGAGATTGAAAAATGATTATTTTGTTTGTTGACTTCATTAACTTTTTTTCTATTTATTCTGTTTATTTGTATTTGTGAATATTTCATCAATGATCCCTGCTGATCGCATTGCCAACCAGATAAATACACTACAACACACATCACAAATCACAGCTCACGTCGGCAACCGCAAATTTCTCAGTATTGTGGCCTGACATGTCGAAGGACAGAACAGCAATGCATTATAAAGCAATGAACTGTTCATGTGCATCCCTTCTTAGCAATGATTTAAACATGAAGTGACAGTTTGCAAAGGTTGCAGTAAACTATTTCAGAAGTAATTCTTCATGAGAAGGTAGAAACTACCTATTGAGAAACAGACAAATCAATGACTCCAGTACAAACTCCAGATATATGGCAAGAAAATGCCAATGTCCGTAAAATATCAATATAACACTCCATGGGAAAGTATGCCTTGTTTAAATAGGGCTATATTAAAATCATCTTGTCTAACGTTATTTATGTATTTATTCATTCAGTTACAATATAGGCAAATACACCTGATATGTTTCCTTAAATTGAGGACAGGTTACAGTAACTTGTGGGCACACAGCGCAAATTTGTTTTTATACACATGCTGTAAATTAAATGGGAGGTATGATAGCAGCAAGGAGTGCAACGTTTCATCCTTAGTGAATTGGAAACACTCTTGATAACCACTGTGGGTGCAGAGGGTGTTACTGGGTTGAGGCTTATCAGTTAGTTGCATCAGTTCATATTAAAGCCACATTCATATAGTGAATATCCAAAGTGACATTGTCATAATATAATTGTACTAAATATATTGCATAGTAATAAGTCCTACCATTTTATAGAATTAGAGCTGTATTTCTATGCAGCTTATAAAAACAGATAAGAATTAAGTGTNAAGTCTGATTAGACCACAATACACCTTATTTCAATGGCTTTCATACACCATAATATAATACCCAGATAACTGTAGGCTGCAAAAGAAAGAGAAATAGTAAAAGAGAAATGTCAGGGGCAAAAATGAACACATGCTGAGCTAAGCATGTCTAGAAACTACCAAGCTATTGTAATTACCATACCAGGGCTTGAAGTGGGGGTGTATACGGGGGTATGCCATACCAGCACTTCTCTCACTGTAATTGAAAAACTTCAAAACTCCATTGACTTCTATTATATTTTGCATTTCCATACCTCCACTTCTAAATGTCCATACCATCACTTATACATTTCCACTTCGACCAATGTATACATTGGTAAGGTTTAAATGACAGTCAGAACAACTGTCTGACTGGTCACATAAGCTTGCCAATAAAACGTTATTTGGCCAATTAGCCATAACATTAACTAGATTAACTAGATTATTGTATTAGTTTTTAGTCCATGATGCAGCCAGTAGAATCAGAACGAAGATGCACTGCGTATGAATGTAACAGAATTTTCTGCCATTTCATATTATTTGTTTTTGTTTAGCAATTTGTATCCTGCCCTGTCTAAATGGAGGGCGCTGCACTGCTCCTTACAAATGTGACTGCCTAAATGGGTGGACTGGATCTCGCTGTCACGTTGGTAAGAAATTGACATCTTTCTTCCATATCTCGTAATGTTAAAAAAAATACCGTTTATTAAATACATCAGCCAGGTCCCAGGCAGTATGCTGCTGGAGACACTACTAGGTATTCACCAGTGATTTCTATTAGATAGATTCCTGATGCTGCATGAATCTCACTGATTACATGGAGGACTTCTGAGTTGTGTTTTCCCTTTCCAGTACAATGTTTCTTAAATCAATTTCCTCTATAGGCAATGAGAGCACACCTGACCAATTTTGTCACATTAATCATGACAGGTACACATATAATACCGTGTACATTCACTTAGTATATGGATACTTGATATCCACAAGGAACATTGCCATAGTGTGTTTTTGATGGAAAACATGTATCTAAAATCATCATACAGCACTATACGAGCAGGAGTCCTCTGTTGTTTACACAACTTTCTCCTATTGTATATCCACCTCTTTTTTTTAATATACCAATTACTATTGTATTGTTCAATTTGTTCTGCAATGCATTTTGAATCTATATATTTTCTATTACAGCTCAATGCCAGAATCCTTGTTTAAATGGAGGGAGATGTGTAAGACCAAACCGATGCAATTGTCCTCCTAGTTGGTCGGGGCCTGACTGCTCTAGGTAAGCATTGTGTCCATAAGAAAATATTTCATTAGGTTTAGACTTTTCTTTCTGTGTTTCCGTCCAGGCACCATGTTTTGTACAACCTAACTTCTTAATGCACGTTCCTTGCACATACATAATTATGGCCAGTTCCGCATTAAGAACCCTACCTTAAGTACTACACACACAGCATGATACAAAAGGGTGGTGTACGGAAGCCTTCAGGCCCGTCCATGCTGTACTATTTAAATTAATATGACTTCCCTGCTGACTTGGGCTAACTCCCCACACATACACCACACACCACCGCCAAGGGAAATTTGGGCCCTGGTACAGCAACTTCCTGGGGCCCCCTCATATTTAATAGGCCCCCCTCATATTTAATAGGCACAATTTTTTCCACCACTACACAGTTCGCGCCATTGTCATACATGTTTTCACACCATTGAGGTCATGCCTGTTTTTCCTTGAATGTATACCTATAAGGTTGAATGCACTAGAATTAGAGGCAAAAAGTACAATATATATATGTGTTTACCTGTCATGGGGAGCAGTGTGTTCAAGCAGGATACATCATAAGTAGTTAAGGTCATGCTTGAGCACAGTCCAGTGAAGGGCTACAGGCTTCTTTTTCTTACACATAAGAGAAGCTCTCACTGCAGGTGACTCTCAGTAAATATAAAAAAATAAAAAAAAAAAAAGACCTGTCAGCTCCGGGCCTGTGTAAAGAATCAAAAGCAAGTGTATTTAATAATTGGAATATTCTTTATACTAGTGTTAGTACATTAGTATGATCACCAAGATGTATTTCCAAAACATAATACTGACAGCTGACACATTATTCATACTGATGGCTTGTAGGGGGTACAGGCTAACTGCTTACTCATTGTAACTCAGTTGAAGATCATAGAGTAAGGGTTTGGCTAAACCCTGACATACGATTCTGTATTCCATTCCTTGTGCAGACACTTAAAGTAGGGCCATGCATGCAGTGTTTCCCTCCCGTGTATGGATCGTGAATTCTGTATGTTAGCCTCTGTTGCAGAAACTATCATACCAAATCTTATAGCTGTATCTGGTCCCTATACATTAAATAGTGATATGCAAGTGTAGCTATATGTGTAACAGATAAATAGACACTACTGATTTAAACCATGCAGCTTTCCTGATTTAAAACTGCTAGCTCATCTGACAAAAGCTTTTGTATGAATAATGAAAGTTTTATACTTAACATTAAATAATATTAAACAGTAAAATAATGAACACCAAAAAAAGGCGCTAAAAAGCTCAAACCTAAATGACCTTCTGGTCAGTAATGTCTCAAATTCTCACTATAAGTTCATGAAGTACGGAATTTTTCAACAGAGCAAAAGTCTGTTTGTAAATAACCTTGTCTCAATATTCAATCCGTGCGGGTCCAATTCCGAAAAAAGAAGAAAATATAAATAGTGAAGCCTGTTATATACAGAAAAGCAGTTCCCAGTGGCCAAAGGCCTACTCACATAATCTTCTTCTTTATATGTCGTATATATTTCCAATCACTGATAGGGCCCGTGATGGTAGCAGCTCTTC